>JAQZBX010025145.1:0-29719 GCA_029593785.1 Cabassous unicinctus | reverse complement strand
TGAAGATATTAGGTAGGAAACTGATTCTCCTAAGAATTTGAATATTTCTCCACATTCCAGACCCCAATTCAGTTACACGTGCTATAGGCTGAACCCACTGAAAATCACCATTACTTCTATTTTCCCTATTATTTTATCTCCTTGTCACTGTTTGACATTAGAGGAGTCTCTCTATTAATAGTGCTTTGGAATTTTACAACTATATAGCATGATGTAAGATTTTAACTACTTTTTTTTTCACTTATGACTTTATATCCTCTGGATCCTTTTTCAAAGAATTCATTTCCTTCATACTGGAGAATTATTTTATTTTATTTTTATAATTCCCCCCTACCCTATTTCTTTCCTCTTTTCAGAATTTTATAAATTTGATTTCCCTCATTAATACTGTTTTTCAAACTTTTCTCTCAAATTTTCAATGTCTCTAATATGTAGCATACACTTTAGGAATGTGCCTCAACACTTCTTCCAAATTTCTATGGCACAAGTTTATTTCTGATATAGAATTTTTACAGATTAAGAACTACCTCAAGTTTTTTAAGTTACTTTTTTACCATCACTCATTGGAAGGATTCTCCTCTTTTTTATGTTTTCTGAAGAGGTAATTTCCTATGGGATTTTAGTTTTTTCTTCTATTATCTGCAATGCATATTTCCTCTGGATTCTTTATCCTGTCAATATTATGATTGTACTTTGGCTCTGACTTTAAATTAGAGACTTTCCACAAGCACATGGTAAATCTAGGGTGTGAGAGGAAGAAGTTTAATGAAAGTGTAATGTGTGTTGACTGGGCTTGTGAAGAGCTGGACTCCATTGATCAGGGATTTGGAGATTTTTAAGGGGTTTTACAGGAGTCATAGATATAATATCTGTATTAATTGAGTGCCCTTTATTTAACAATGCCTCATTTATTTATTATACGACCTCCAAAAAAAGATATCTGAGAATAAACACTTCTGATCACCCTTATCTCCTTCTGTGTGATTTCCTGAAAGGTCAGCTGTTCCCAAAATCCAACCAGAATCCATAGCACTGAGCTCCTTGGTGAAGTCCAAGATGTTTAGACTCCAGGAAACTAAGCAAGCTGGAGAAGGGTAAACAATGGGCTTAAAGGGTAAACTAAATACGTACACACAATTTATATTCATTTTTATATATCCAGGCTGGAATAAGTTGTTCTTTCTGAACACATGGATTCAAATGTTTTACAGTTTTAATGAAATGTCAGTAATTGACAATAAAAAATGCCTCTCCTTCTCTTTCTTCTTCTTTTCTTTTTTATAATTCATAATCATTAACTTGTTGTGTATTTTAGTGTGTGTGTGTGTGTGTGTGTGCATGTATGCATGTGAACATGTGTGTGTGAAATTTTGTTTCCTTCTCTGTGCGACATTCAGGGTAATTTTCCAGGTCTATCTTCAAGTTCATTAACTATTTTATCTTGTATTTTCATTTTGATTTAATCTTTGGTTAAAGCAATAATCTCCTTCAACTTATACAAGTCCCACATATTTCTTTTTCTATTTTTCAAATCTGTATGGCCAATTTTCACCTTTGCTTGTTAAACTTCTTTTCCAATATAAACTTCTTCATTTTTTTCAATTTTTTATTTTATAATTAATTTCTTTTTAATTTTAAAGAAGCTTTAGATTATATAAATGTTAAATTAAAAATATAAGAAATCCCATATACCCCACTTCCTTCCCCTCCCATACTTTGCCACATTAACAACATCCTTCATTACTGTGGTACATTTGTTACAATTGATGAATCCATATTGAAGCATGGCTACTAACAATGAACTACAGTTTATATTATAGTTTACACTTTGTTCCACACAATTTTATAAGTTATGATAAAATATACATTGACCTGTATCCATCATTGCAATACTTAGTTCTTTATGTTTTAATTGCAATAAGTATATTACATAGGCTTCTTGTTGATAAATCTGTTTTGTTTTGTTTGTTTTTTTCATTTACAATTCTAAAAATTTATTTGGAATGTACTGACACCCTTAATTAATGCAAAATTCCTTAAATTATAAAAAGAGACAAAAATATAAAATATTTTCATAAATCAAAAAGATAAAATCAGATATCAGCATAATCATATGTAATTGTGATAAAATAAAGTTAATCAAGAAAACTTTAAGATACAATGTAATATTTTACAAACTTACTAACATATTTTTAATTTCCTTATTCAAAGTAGACAAAAATGTTAACTCTGAACATTATTATCTCAATAGTTTTTAAAAAACATGGTTTAATTCATTTTTATTGAACATATTTGTCTAAATCATATTACAGCCAATTGCTATTTTAGGTAAAGTATGTATAATAGCAGAATTTGTTCATGTTCAAAAATGCAAATTAATGGAATTGAGGATTTGAAGAAGGGAGAAAAAGAAAAGAAAACAAATTAATATGAGGCAGAAAAATTAAAATTTTAATCATTTAAAAGAAATTTTATGTTATGGCAATATGTTACAACTTCAAAAGGGTGAATATTTTATAATTGTTTATACCTTTTTGTGGATGTGCTTCATGTTGAAATCAGTATTTAGCTGAAGTTAAGTGAAAAGCTGATTATTGTCATCATAGGATGAACTGTATGAGAAGTGACATCTACGATATAAGTAAAACTCTGCCTTTGATTAAATATTTTAGCATAAACATTCAAAGATATAATATAACAGAAAAGACAGAAAACAAATATATCAGACCAATTAGATATTTCATTTCTCATGATATTTCATTATTTTCTTTACACCATTTCATTACATCTACATTAAATAATTTTATATTTCTTATATATAATTGCAATTATTTTTATCTTTCATGTGGGAAGATTTTATCATCTGCATAAAATTTATTTTCATAAAATTAAGTATCCCCAGATAGGACATTTTTAACAAGTACTACTGCCCTATATGTAATGAAATAACTGGAATTAAATGCAAAATTAATGTATAATGACATGTTATGAGTGCTATTCACCAAACATTTCTGGAAAGAATAGAATTGTAAAGTAATCTGATATCCAATATTTTGCTTTTACTATTATTAAGTAGTTAATTTCTCTTATTTGATGTCAAAATACTTCATTAATTAATAGATTATTTCAGTTCTTAGTACTTTCTTTGTAAATGAAATTAAGAATTTTCACAACCAGAACTACTTCTTGCTAGCTTTCCCCTGCAGTATATATTTTTAAATAGTGAATTTTCCTCATCTCATGTATATAAAATGTTTTCATTCAAGTTACATCTAGACCACTTACCTAGATTAGAAAGTTATATTCTGATACTAACTAGGAATCACAGTGACATGCTTTATTTATTTACTTTAATACTGTTAGTATTTACTGAAATTTCCATGCTGATTAAATCAGGCAGCAATCACTGTGAACACATGATCTTCATCACAAACTATTCACAGATATCAAAGATATTGAAAAAGGAAACTATTGGCCTTCCAAACCTTGGAAAGTAACAGAAGCCATTGGGAGAATTTGTTTGAATACAGGGTCTTAAATCATCTTTAAATAGAGAGATACTGAAATGGGGAGTTTGGGAGTAAAAAAATATTGACATGAAGGTCAATATTCTTGTTGCATGTAAATTATGGTATCAACAAATATTTCAGTTACAAAGACAGGAAATATTAGCGATATTAGAAAATATTAATAAAATATATCAGGCTATTTAAAAATATATTTCCAATGCAGATAGATGAATATGTATATGTATCTAAGTACAAAACAATACAAAGCTGAAAATAAAATGTCATTTCAAAAAAAGTTAGGGATAAAAATCACATATCTGACAAGGGTTTAATATCCATGATATATAAGGAGATCACACAATTTAGCAATAAAAAGACAAAATATCTGATTAAAAAATGGGCAAAAGACTTGTAAAGACAACTGTCCAAAGAAGAAATACAAGTGGTGAAGAAACACCCAAAAAAATGTTGAAAATCACTTGCAATTAGGGAAATGCAAATCAAAACTACAATGAGATATCATTTCACACCTATTAGACTGGCTTCTACTCCTATCTTTTGAAGTGTTTTTTATCAAGAAAGGAAGCTGTATCCTGTCAAATGCTTTTTCTGCATCAATAGAGATGATCATTTGAGTTTTCTTTGGATCTGTTAAGATGATGTGTTACTTTGATTTTCTTATGTTGAACCATCCTTGCATTCCAGGATGAATCTCACTTGATCATGGTGTATAATTTGTTTGATGTGTTTTTGAATACTATTAGCAAGTATTTTCTTGAGGATTTTTAGCATCCAGGTTCATTAGAGAGATTTTTCTCCAATTTTCTTTTCTTGTTTCATCATTATGTCACTTTGGTGTTAGGGTGATGTTGGCATCAAAGAATGGGTTTGGCAATGCTCTCTTCACTTTTAGAGAAAAGAATAATTAGTAAAAAAAATAAAAAATAAAATAACCCCCCAAAAAAATTTCAGTCGAAGTTCCCTGTCTCATGGCTTCTTTTACTTCAAATCTTGCTATCTGGGTCTTCTGGGGTGCCTCCCCCTACCCTCCTTATCATTCAAGCTGGTTAAGCCTATTTTTTAGGAGGTACTGGAGATTGAACATGGGACATAATATATGTGAAGGAGGAGTTTAACCACTCTGCTATAATTGCTCCACCAATTAAGTTAGGCTTCTGAAGGCTTGTCAGATGCCTCTGCTCACCCTCTTTTACATCAGGCCAGTTAGGCTTCTAATGTTTGGCCATTTGCCCCTACAGGCTTCCACTCTCCAGGGCTGTTAGGTGCCTGCCAGTCCATCCCTTTACTCACCTAGTTCCTCTCTATCCCAGGGCAGGTATGTGTGGCAGCCTGCCTGATCAGTTCCCCGTCCCCTGTCCCTGAAGCTGCTTTGGTGCTTTTTTATTTTTATTTTTTGGTCTGCCTGACCTATCTCCCCTTTCCCCTACACCTCTCTGCCCCTGTGTTAGTTGGGTGCTATCCACCTGCACCTTTCTGCCCACAGCTCTCCCACTTTAAGAGCTTGCTGGGTACATGGATGCTCCCCTGGTCACCTGGATGGTGGGAGACAACTCATTCTGGGAGACATAACTCACTCTCTTAACTCAGGATAGGAGCCCTCTGAGCCAGCTTGATTGTCCTGTCTCCTATGGGTTGCCTTTCCCCCTGGCCAACTGTTTCCCCCTTCTCTAGTTGCCCTCTCCAATTGCCTCTGTGGCCTCATGGCTTTCCTTCTGCCAGGTAAACCTGCCTACCTTCCCACAGTTTCTGAGGGACTATTGTAACCTGCTGGTCCCTTCTGCACTATCTGGGAGATCCCTTCTTCATAATTTTGGATGCAAAATTAGCACTTAAACCAACTGGTATTCCCTTTTATGTAACATATTCCTTTTCTCTAGCTGTTTTTCAAAACTCTGTCCTGTCATTTACATTAGAGAGTTTCAGGGCATATGTTTCTTCACATTTAGCCTCTTTGGTGATCTCTGGGTTTCTTGGATGTGCTTCTTTTGCAATATTTGTGAAGTTGTCTGTAATTACTTCTTTCAATATTCCTTCTCCCTTTTATCTCTTCTACTGGGACAACCATGATGTATATATTGGTATGTGTTATGGTGTCCTGCTAGTCTCTTAAGCTCTCTCTTTCTGCTCCTCAGCCTGATTCATTTTAATAGTCTCATATTCAATTTCAGTGATACTTCTTTGTTGACATTCAAGAAATATTTCTTGAGAGATTGAACTCATTTCTGAGTTATCAGGAGGATACAGACACCAAATGCTTATAATATAATATCACGGATTTGGACTTTGCTCCATTGACCAAAGTCCTGTTAAGTATTTTAATTCCCAGAAGGACAATATATTTCTATTTTGGTGGCATTTGAGTGGGTGGATTTGAAAGAGGATAGTCTTGATAACTAGATTGAGATTATGAGGGTATATTATGGAAGTGAATTGGAATAATTTTGCAAATAGTTAAGAAATAGAAATAAGTAAAATTAGACATGGGGTATACAAGAAGTATATATTGTGAGTTGTATATAACGGTGTTCCATGAATCCCAATTGTTGAGAAATGTATGTTGTAAATAACATGTAAACATAGAACTCTCCTAAGAAAAATGGGTGTATGGATTTTCCTTTTTTTTTTCTTCTTGAATTTCACTTGCTAATGCCTAATTCACAGGGATCTGGTACAGAAACAACTGATGGTGCATTCATTACCCAGGTGGAGAACCAATTTTTATTTTATAATAGTGATGTTAACTGAACTTTTTGGAATGTCACTGTGTGCCAAGAATACTGTTTTAACTAGATCTTTTTCATTTGTTACATCAAGCTCCATTATACATGTTGTAATGGTAAGGAAACTGAAGCTTCAAAGGTTGAGTGATTTTCTATGGCATACCCTTAATCTACAAGTTTTTAAAGAGATGGAAACTTAAGTAATGCAGACATAAGGACCTTTCTCCCTGAAGAAAATTGATGAGTTACAATCAGATGAAACACCCATGAAATGACAGTTATTTCATATGATGTATTGCCTCTGGTTTCGTTGTTTCTTCGTATTTGAGAAGCTGTGAGTTTAAAAACAATCATGCATAAGATACAGGATTCCCATTCATTGCCCAACTTCCAACAACTTACATTGTTGTGACACATTTGTTACACCTGATGAAAGAACATCATTATAACATTACTGTTAACTATAGTAAATAGTTTATAGTAGCTGTAGTTTTCCAACAAATCATCCTATTCTTAACTCCATGTATTAGTATCATATAATTGTTTTAGTTCACGAGAAAATATTCTCATATTTGTACTGTTAACCACTGTCCATCATTCACCATGGGGTTCACTGTGTTATACAGTCCCCTGCATTATACAATTCATCCAAAGTGTACCCTCAGTGGCTTTCAGGTTCACCACAGAGTTGAGCTGTCATCAGCTCAGTCCATTTCAGAACATTTTCATTACTCCAAAAGGAAAAATTCTATATCCACTTATACCATCCCATTATTGACCCTTAGCATTGACATAGTACCTTCTTTATCATAGCTGTAAAAATATTACAATATTACTGTTAACTATAGTCTATATATTACATTAGTTATATTTTTCTATGTATTTCCATATTCTTAACACTTTGTAATAGGGGAACATTCTTGTGTTTGTATTATGATCCACTATCATTTTCCACTACTCAAAACAATGCTATACAGTCCTTAGGTCATCCTCTGGCTTTCTTTAAATTGACATTAACATCCATAGACTACCCCCTTATACTCATAGCATGATACCATCAACTCCATCCACTTCTCCACATGGACAGTATGCCTTATTAAACATTCTACATACATTAGGCATCACCTTCCACTTCTCAACCCACATTCTGTCTCTTAATAGCCTATACTCTAGGCTTTAACTCCATGAATGTATTCATACTTAGATCATGTTAGTGAGACAATAAAATATTTGTCCTTTTGTATCTGGCTTATTTCACTCAACATAATGCTCAGAATAATGTCCTCAAAATACATCCATGTTTTCATATATATCCCACTTTTATTTTTTCTTACAGATGAATAGAATTCCACTATATGTATACACCACATTTTGTTTATTCAATTATCAGTTGATAGATACTTAGGTTGTTTCAATTTTTTAGCAATTGTGAGTAATGTCACTATGAACATTGGTGTACAAATATTTATTAGCGTCCTTGCTTTCAATTCTCCTGAATATATTACTAGTAGGGGAATTGCTGGATAAAATGGCACATCTATATTTAGCTTCCTGAGGAAGTGCCAAACTCATTTCCACAGAGGCTGTACCATTTTACATTTGAACTAAGAGTGAAGGAATGTTCCTGTTTCTCCTCACCTTCTCCAGGACTTGTAGTTTTCCATTTTGTTTTGTTTTGTTTTATAATGGCTATTTCATACGGTGTGAAATAATATTTCACTGTAGTTTTGATCTGCATTTCCCTAATAGGTAGTGAACATACTTTCATGTTCTTTTTGGTCATTTATATTTCTTCTTGGAAAAGTATCTCTTAAGTCTTTTGCCCATCTTTAAATTGAGTTCCATGTTATTTTGTTATTCAGTCCTATGATCTTTTTATAAAACATGGATATCAAATCCTGGTCAGATATGTGGTTTCCAAAAATTTCTCCTATTGAGTAGGCTGCCTTTTAAGCATCTTACTTGAAGCGGAAAAGTGTTTAATTTTGAGGAGGTCCCATTTATCTATTTTTTTCTTCATTGCTTGTGCTTTGAGTGTAAGGTTTAAGATGCCACCACCTATCAAAACACCTGGAAGATATTTCCCTCCATTTTCTTCCAGGTGTTTTATGGTTCTGGCTTTTATATTTAGGCTCTTGATACATTTTGAGTTAATTTTTGTATAAGGCGTGAGATAGGAGTCCTCATTCTTTCTTTGAACTATGGATATTCAGTATTTCTAGCACCATTTGTTGAATAGACAGTTCTGACCAAACTGGGTGGGATTGACAGCCTTGTCAAAAATCACTTGAAATCAATGATAAAATGTCTTTCATTGCTAGAATAATAATACATCTATAATAGAATAATAAGAAGTCTACTTTAGTCCATTGTTCATTCTCCAATCTTGAGGATTTGGGGATGGTTGATAGAAAGACAGTGTCCACCAGAGGTTATGAGGGGAAAGAGAGGGAAGAATAAGTCTAATGTGGGGGCATTTTCAGGACATTGGAATTGTCCTGCATGACATTGCAATGACAGATACAGGACATTTTACAGTTTGTCATAACCTATAACCTTGTGCAGACAAGAGTGTAAACTATAATATAAACTATGTCCATGATTAGTAGCAATGCTTCAATATGTGTTCATCAATTGTAACAAATGCACCACACTAGTGAAACATGTTGTTAATGTGGGAAAGTGTGGGAGGGATAGGGGGTGGAGAATGTGAGAATGCCCTATAATTTTTATGTAAAGCTTCTATAAAACTAAAAAAATAAAAATGAAACAATCACTTAACTATAGTGTGAGAGTCTGTTTCTCAATTCTGAATTGAGTCCCATTGGTCAATAAGTCTATCTTTATGCAAATACTGTGCTGTTTTTACCGTTGTAGCTAGGTAATATATGTTAAAGTCAGGAAGTGAGAATCCTCTAATTTCAATCTTCTTTTAAAAGACATTTTATGCCTATTTGGGTCCTCTTACCCTTCCAAATAAATTTGATAATTGGCCTTTACATTTCTGCAAAAAATTGCTTTGGGGATTTTATCAGGTTTGCACTGAATTTGAAAATCAGTTTGGGTAGAATTGACATCTGAACAATATTTAGTCTTTCAATACATAAACATGGAATATCCTTCCATTTATTTAGGTCTTCAATGGTCTCTTTTACCAGTATCTGTAGATTTCTGAATGCAGATCTTTTTTGGCCTTGGATAAGTTTTGTTCCCTAAATATTTGATTCCTTTAGGCACTATTATAAATGGAATTTTTTTCTGACTTTCCCCTCAGATTTAGATGCAGTGTAGATGTATTGATCTACAGAAACCCTACTTATTTTTTCATATTAATCTTATATTCCACCAATTTGCTTAATTCATCTATTAGTTCCAGTAGTTTTCTTGTGGACTTTTGTGAATTACCTATGTATAGGACTATATCGCTAGTGAATAGTGAAAGCTTACTCTTTTATATCCTGTTTGGGTACCTTTTATTGTTTTGGTATTTTTCCTCTTTTATTGTTTTTGGTATCTTTATATGTTTGATTGTTGATTTCACTCCATTAGCATTCAATATTACTACTGTGAAGGCATTACTTACTTCATCCAGTTTTGTCCTTTGACTTTCCATTGTTGTATCTTTTGCCTAATAGCTCTAGCTAGACCTTCTAGCACAATATAGAATAACAGTGGTGACTGTGGACATCCTTGTTTTCTTCCTGATCTTAGAGGGAAAACTTTCTGTATTTCACCATTGAGTATTATGTTAGCTGTGGATTTTTTATATGCACTTTAGCATGTTGAGAAATATTCCTTTGATTCCTATCTTTTGGGATGCTGTTTTTTTTTGTTTTTTTGTTTTTTTTATCAAGAAAGTATGCTGTATTTTGTCAAATGCCTTTTCTGCATCAATCAAGATGATCATGTTATAGTCTTCTTCAATTTATTAATATCATTTATTGCACTAACTGATTTTCTTGTGTTGAATGATCCTTGCAAAACTGGGATGAAACTCACTTGATCATGATGTATAATTCTTTTAACATGCTTTTGGATTCATTGTGTTAGTACTTTGTTAAGGATTTTTACATCTATATTCATTAGAGAAATTGGACGGTAATTTACTTTTTCCATACTATTATTTATCTAGCTTTGTTATTAGGGTGGTGTTGATTCAGGGAGTAAGTTTGGTAGTATTTCCACATGTTCAATTTTTTGGAAGAACTTGAGAAAGATTGGTATTAGAATATCTTTGAGCAATTGTGAGAATTCTGTGAAACTCTTTGATCATGGGCTTTTCATTTTGAGGATGTTTTTGATGACTGTTTCAATCTCTTCTTGTGATTGGTGTGTTAAGTTCTTCTTTTTCTTCTACGTTCAGTGTAGGTTGTTCTTGTGTTTCTAGTAATTGGTCCATTTCATGTACATTGTCTAATTTGTTGGCAAACTACTCATAGTATTATTTTATGATCTCATTTATCTGTGTTATGAGTGGTAATTTACCCTTCTCATTTCTGATTTTATTTATTTGCATCTTCTCTCTTTCATTCTTTGTTAGCGAGCTAAGGGTTTTTAATTTTTTAATCTTCTTGAAAAACCAAATTTTGATTTTGTTGATTCTATTTTCTTTTGTTCTCAATTCCAATTATTTTTTCTCTGATCTCTGTTAATTCTTTCCTTTGTCTTGTTTAGGGATTTGTTTTCTGCTATTTTTCTAGTTCCTCCAGGTGTATAGTTGGGTATTTGATTTTAGCTTTCTCTCTTTTTTTTTTAATGTAAGCATTGAGGGCAATAAATTTCCCTCTCAACACTGCCTTTGCTGTATCCCATACTTTTTGATATGTTGTGTTCCTGTTTTTATTTGTCTCAAGATATTTACTGATTTTTCCTGCAATTTCTTCTTGGAACCACTGATTATTTGAATGT
Organism: Cabassous unicinctus; assembly: GCA_029593785.1. Lineage (NCBI taxonomy): Eukaryota > Metazoa > Chordata > Mammalia > Cingulata > Chlamyphoridae > Cabassous > Cabassous unicinctus. Next base: position 18,561 of record JAQZBX010025145.1, on the reverse strand, counting down.
GTTGTTTAATCTTCATATATTTATGAATTTTCCATTTTTCTGCCTGTCATTGATTTCTGGCTTCATTCCATTATGATCAGAAAAAGTTCTTTGTATAATTTCAGTCCTTTTAAATATATTAAGACCTGTCTTGTGACACAACATATGGTCTATCCTGGAAAAAGTACATAAGTAGAAGAAAGAAAAAAAAGGTACATAAGCACTTGAGAAGCATGTATATCCTGCTGTTGTGGGGTGTGATGCGCTAAATATTTGTGAGGTCCAGCTCATTTATCATATTATTCAACCTCTCTGTTTTCTTATTTATCTTCTGTCCAGACGTTCTATCCAATGCTGAGTGGTGTACTGGAGTCTCCATTTATTGTTATAGAAATGTCTATTTCTCCTCTCTCTTTTGTCAGTGTGCCTCGTGTATATTGGGACAACCAGTTTAGGTGCATCGATATTTAATACAGTTATTTCTTTTTTGGTGAATTGCCCTTTTTATTAATATATAATGACCTTCAACATCTCTTATAACAGTTTTGCATTTAAAATCTATTTTGTCCAATATTAGTATAGCTACTCCAAACACTTTTTGTTTACTATTTGTATTGAGTATATTTTTCCAACTTTCCAATTTCAACCTGATTGTTTTCTTACCTCTGAGGCAAGTCTTTTGTAGACAGCATATAGATGGCTCATATTTTTATCCATTCTGCAGTTTATATGTTTGATTGTTGATTTCACTCCATTAGCATTCAATATTACTACTGTGAAGGCATTACTTACTTCATCCAGTTTTGTCCTTTGACTTTCCATTGTTGTATCTTTCTAATGTCTCTCTTTTTACCCTTTATGTAATCTTTACTAATAAACTTAATTTTTACGCTCTTCTCCAAGTCTCTTGCCCTTGTCTTTTACTCCACTATTAGGGTGCACATTATATCCAAGGGTTTTGGGATATGAAAGACCACCAAAAGCATTTTTTCTTCTTGCGGTCTTCCGAGTCTCTCTCAAAAGGCAGTCTTCAGCAAATCTTTCCACAGAGGTATTTCTTTCAACCTCCACTTGTCCATGATTCTGGTCTGGGCAGAGCTGAGATTCAAAGGAGTCTCTGCTGAGTGCACCCACTGAGGAGAAACCTCTCTTTGCTCTCTGCCACAACCTCCCACTTACCAGAGAGGAAGATATCTGCTCCCCTCTCAGTCAGCTGCAGTGAGGAACAAGTTTTATCCAGGCTGTCCAATTTGGGAGTTGGAGATGGGTCCTATTCCCAGGCGCAGGTGCTAGTAACTTATGTTTTCTGTTTCACCTTCTTTGTTTCTCTGTCACTCACCCTCCTGGACAATGCAGAAATTTCCTTGTCTGCAGTTCCCCAAAGCAACTTCCTCAGGCAGCTTTTTTCTTTTCTCCATTTGCATGTGTATGTGTCTTTAAAAAAAATTATTCAAGTATATCATTCATACATGAACATACTAAAATAATATGTGTATACTAAAATTTGTAATTTACTTGGTTCAGGGCCTCCTTTGTTTTTGTAAGAGAGTTGAGCCCTGCCTACCTTCTCCAATGCCATCTTCTGAGAAGTCCTCATTGGATTTTTCATTGTGATTTCAATGAACAAAAAAAGCATTATTCAATGTTCTGTAGTGAGATAATAAATTTATAAAGTGAGTTTTCTCCTCAAGAAATAGCCAAATCAATCTACATGTTTAGCCTTATTTTTTTTATAGTTATATTTTATATATCCATATTTAGCATAGCATCAAAATGGTTAGGTATATCCCTGGAATTTTTATTTTTATACAGCCATGTGGTAATGGTGTAGATCAAGGTTTCTCAAACTTGCATCATTCATGATTATTTAATGAATAGAGTCTTGAATCATTATCATTAAAATGTAAAATAATTAAGATTTTAACCTTTGCCAGAGGATGTGATATTTTCATTTAATAATAAAATTAGTAACAATAGCATATTAAAATTACTGAGCATAAATATATTAAGCAAGATTTCATGAAGATACATATTTGCAACTTATATTTACAAGTTGGAATTATTTATCAGGTTAAATATCCAGACAATTTTTATTTTTACTTTTATAACTCAATTCAGAAACTCTTAATTTCAAAAATTCCAAAAAATTATTTAAAGTTAGTTTTGGTATTATACGAAGAGAATTCTCATGGGAACCTCTTTTCCTGAAGCCTGGAGTGTAAGGCTTTCTTTGAAGATATTAGCTTGAAATGATTCTCATTCACTTTTTTGGATTTATTAAACATTTATTAAACAACAGAAAACATTTCTTCATCTTTCTTAGATTATTTGACTATTTTTTAAGCCTGCAAGATTTCATTATAAATATTATTCTTCCATTGACTGAATATGAAGTTGTGTTTTCATAGGACAGTAAAAGCCACATCCACTTATAATGTCCAATACACCATCCAATGTGATGGGCGTAGTATACTTTATGAGAACCTGCAATTCAATGTATCTATACCCATCATTTCTGAAAAATCATGATTCAAAACATTTACAAATTATAAGTGCAAAACCATAGGTTATGATCTAACTATTTCATAGTATAGTGCTGTGATTTGAGGTTATTTGCAGAATCTATCTATCTATCTATCTATCTGTCATCTATCTATATCTATTTTTCTGTCTATCTATCTTCTATCAATCACTGGATGTGGTTGTGTATGTGTGTATGCATATATATATATTAAATATATTCTATGGTACAATATTACATACCTTATTGTGGTGCAGAGACAATCTATTTTCATGTTTCCTTTCAGTTCTCTGTCTGAATAACACTGTACGTAATAAATTGAAACTACATTTGGCTTTTAAAATATATCCCTGATTGTGTTAATTCGTAGCATTGATATGACCTCTTAGTTTCTACAATGTCACTTTACAACAATTGTGAAAAAGGCAAAATTTTGGCCAAACCAAATAGAATATACTCGATCATCTGAAAGAGAGGCTTCTCCCCCAGAATAAGGAATGAGTGAATGGCTGATGAAAATTCAAACGGAAGGAATGAAAAAAGGTTTAGAAAAATTCTATGACCAAAAAAATAAGTTTCCTGAGGATCTCCCAGAAATATATTCAGTTAGGGTTATTTACTACTCCTGGAACTGATAATTCTTCTTTCGCGCTCTCATCTTGAACATGCATAAAACACAATGAGAGCTAGATATATTGAATCAACATTTCATGGGGATCAATCGATCACATTATTTTTGCTTGAAATCTCTTGTTCCCTTCTCTGGCTTCTCCTTTGCATAAATTATCTTTATTCCATCACTTCTAGTTTCCTTTTTTTCTTCTTGGGTACATAAATAATTTGTTTCTTTCTGTTTTGCATGTGATTCTCTTGTAAGCATTAGTCTCTCATCATTTTAAAATCATTTTTTGTTCTCATTTATGAAAGTGTTTGGTGGTCTGTTAATCTACTTGGTGAAAAACCCTTAAAAATACCAATGAGGCAGATTTACTGTCATTTTAGAATTTGTCATTGTTTTGTTTTGTTTGCTGCTGTTTCTATATACAGGTTGATAAGGATTATGTGAAAAAACCTGATATGTATATAATTAGTGCAATGGAATGCATATTAAGGTGTGTCTTCTCTGAAAGATTCTAGTATAGAATGGGCAAAATGGCACATAGGAAATATTAAAGGTAGGGATATTTTGCATGATACATCAAATATTACGCCTCCCAAATTTAAAAATATATCTAAGTCAATTAATGAACAATGTTAACAACAAAAATATCCACTGGATGAGTTTTGTAGAGACATATTATTCTAACTTTTCAACAAATTAAGACCACTATATTAGGTTGACATGTTTTTTAAAATAATTGACAGAATCCAGGTAAAAATAATTATATAATTTAAGTATTAGAAGTTCTGCCTTTTCATACAATGAGCCAGGTTGTACTTCTAGCCTCACAATTTCTCCAACATCTTTTGGCTCCTCTTTCCTTCTTTCTTGGAACATTACTCTAGCAGATGCTTTAAGACCTATGATAATCTCAGTCCCAATGTTATACTGACTTCTTGGCCTCTCAGTTTCCCAAAGGATATTTGATTTCATTATATGTTTGATTAATGGGTGTTAGCTGCAAGACCCATGATGATTAGCTTAGGTTACTACTTAGGAGACACAAGTCCATGGATGAGTTACATAGTAGTTATTAGTTGTCTAATTAACTTAACAAGTCCCAGGGTTATTCTTCAAGTACTTCATTAACAAAAGTTATCCTGGATTCCAAAACCTTACCTCATTATTTAACCATCAGATCCTCTTGATATTTTCATTCATTATCATGAAGACTTCCTGATAGTGTTTTAACAATGCTGTGTTCTGAATGCAAGTAGCCTAAATGACTGGAACTGGTATACACCGTCATATGAGAATAATCTTATCTGTTCCATCTATAAGAACAAAACATATGTTAGTGACAGACTTAGATATATTTAGAAAATCAAAATATCTTAAAACTGTTTCAATTTCAGTGTCCGTTGGAACACATGCAGCCCAAGTGTTGTGACAATGGGGCTGGACTGTTTCACATTCTTCATTCATCAGTTTTCAGTCTACATAAAGCACATTTAATGAAAAGTTCATTTTATTAGATCAGTGCAATATTTTCATACTAAGGGAAAATAACCCTCATTGCACAAGTTTTGCTAACAGTATCTCACTTATGTTATTTGAGTGTGAAATATAGACCAACTTTAAGAGAAATGAAAAATAAAGTGTCACTCTTAATAACAGTTATAATGTTTGCAGAGTCACCAAATTGCTTAAAAGGATCAGCATCAAGAACCTTTCAGTTTTATATTTTATTCAGCTGTATGAACTCTAGTACTAAATACATGTATGTTCAACTCAAATGTCTCCTGTTTCCATTTGTAATTATAGCATTTGCCATCTATGGAAATCTAGGGACATGAATTAAATCAAATTACAATTATTCCATTGTATTCTAAACCACAATTAAAAGAAATTATTTTTAGTTAGATCACAGTTTCTTGCTTCTGGAGCTGTGCTTCCCCTAGAGACAGAAGACAGTCAATGCTGACACTGGAAAAATATAAGTCAACCTGTATAAAAATGATTTGGAAAGAGAAGCCTCAAAGTAGTACATAAATATAATTGTTATTTAAATCTTCTTTTTCAGGCTTTATTGACATTTTGGAATATGCCTATTTTAATTGCCCCTAATCAATAAAATTATCCATTCCTACTATTTATATGATGTCTTCATTTATCCTTCTGCTTCCATTTACTATACCTATGCCTTCTTCCACAGTGTTGTAAATCTTCAACCCTCAAGTAAAATTTAATCTTTATTTTCCACTGTGTTAACTTGCTTTGTGTAGTTGGGATTCTCTGGGGTAAATTTCACCACACTAGTCCATGCTTATTTGGGTACTAAAGTTGTTAAAATACTGTAGTGATACATTCACTTTATATGATGTATGCTTTAGTTTGCTAAAGGCAGCCAAGGCAATATACCAGAAATACGTTGACTCTTACAATGAGGATATTTAGGTTAGTAGGTTACGGTTCTGAGGCAGTGAAAGTTCCAATCAAGGCATCATCAAGCCATGCTGTCTCCCCAAAGACCTGCACATTGAAGCATCTGCTGATCACTCCCTTCTCTTCTGGGTATCATTGTTTCAGTTTCTGGCTTCCTCTTTCCCAAGATCAGTTGATTTTAGGTTCTTGCTCTCCAGGCTTTCTTTCTCTGCTCCTGCAGTTTTTTCTCTGTCAGCTACTGAAAGTTTCTCCCTGAGTTCCTGTGTGTCTCTGCATTCCCCTGTCTCAGTATCCATCACATATATAAAGGACTCCAGTAAGAGGATTAAGATACACCCTGGATCATACCTTACTGAAGTAGTCTAATCAAACTATGCTGCCTTTAACAGGTTCACCCCCACAGGAATGGACCAGTTACAAGAGCACGATTTTCTGTGGTTCATACAGACTTAATCGACCACTGTAGAGATCGGTCCAGAATCTCTATTTCTTCTAAGATAATTTGGGAGGTTGTGTGATTTTATAAATTTCTACATTTCATCTAAATATCTAATATATTGATATACAATTGCTCATAGTATTCTATTGTAATACCTGATTTCTGTAACATCAACAGTAAGCTCCCCATTATCAATTCTTATTTTATTTGTTCTTGTGAATCATCTCTTTGTTTTAATCAGTATGGCTAAATATTATCAATTTTATTGCTAAAATTGATTTTCAAGACACCATTGATTTTCACTAATATTTTAAATTTTCTATTTCAAGTATCTTCACTCTAAGTATTTTTTCTTTTCTTCTAGATTAGGATTTAATTTGTTCTTTATTTCTAGTTCTTTAATATGGAAGACTAGATGATTAATTTGAGGTTTGATTATTTTATTTTTATTAGAAAAGTTGTGGTTTTACAGAACAATCATGCGTAAAATACAGGACTCCCATATGCTGCCTTATTACTAACACCTTGCACTGGTGTGGAAGATTTGTAACAACTGATGGCAGCACATTTTTATAATTGTGTAATTAACTATAACCCATGTTTAATGTAGTATTCACTGTTTGTGCAGTGTAGTTCCATGAATTTTAAAAAATATTTATGCTGTTACCATACATACAATCTGAATGCTTTCTCTTTTAATTGCATTCAGATATATAATTCAGTGCTGTTAATTGTTTTCATAATGTGTTACCATCACAACCATCCATTACCAAATATGTCCATCATTCCACATTAGAACCTGGTACATAATGTTATTTATTTTTAAAGAAGCTACAGATTACATAAAGGTTACATGAAAAATATATGGATTCCCATATACACCACCACCTTCCCCTCTCACACTTTCCTCCATTAACATCATCTTTCATTAGTGTGGTACATTTGTTACAATTGAAGAACACATATTGAAGTCTTGCTACTACCCATGGTCTATAATTTCCAGTATGGTATACACTTTGTGCCACACAATTTTATAGGTTTTGACAAAGTCTATAATGGCTTGTAGCTGTCATTGCAATATCGTGCAGAACAACTGTAATGTTCTCAAAATGCCCCATGTTACACCTATTCTTCCCTCTCTCTCCCTTCAGAATCTATGGTGATCACTGCCTTTATATCAATCTTACAAGTTCTTCTATTACTTGAATAATAATGTCTACTTTAGTTCATAGTTGCATCCCCCCCTTATGTTTTTTCATTCCTCAATCTTGCGGATTTTGGGATGGGGAAGCCCACTTTGTTTCCAATTGAGAGGGGGCTTAGATCCCATGGAGCAGATGGATAGAACTGTCATGCTTATAGTTGTAGATATTCTATGTTGCTAGGGATTGGCATTGTCCATTATCAACCTTTTTAGTTTTCCTGGGTGAATCTGATGAACTGGAGATTAGGTGCTGGTTGCAGCTCTGCTGAAATTCAGGACTCAACTGGCATATGAACACCCAGAATATTTAAGTCCATGGTACATATGTTTAATGAATATAGTGCTAATTATAGGCTTAAATAAAGGGGCAGAAAAACCATGTGCAGGAAAATTATAAATGAGTCTAACTCTGATGCATTGTGGAGATAGGTTATCATATATTCCAAGGTAAGGCTTATTGATGGGGTGACAATTTTCTGGGGTTGTGTGCCTTGCCTATAGTGTCTAAATGTTTCTAGAGTCATCAGAAGCACCCTTGCTTGAGGCACTGCTTACTGCATCAGTCAGTGAGATCCTTCTGAAATGTGCTTAAGCATAACCTCTGGAATGGGCACTCATCTCACTTTCAAATCTCTTAGCCATAAAAACTCATTTGTATTTAATATTTCCCCTTTTTAATCAAAGTCTTTTTCTTAATGCATTGCTAGTTGGTGCTTGGTAATAATCCCTCGGGCCAGGGAGGCTCATTCCTGGGAGTGATGTCCTATGTAGGTGGAATGTAGTGAGATTATATGCTGAGTTTGGCTTAGAGAGAGGCCACATTTGAGCAACAAGGAGACTTTCAGGAGGTGACTCAGGCAATATATGTTACTAATCTAAGTTTCAATTTCACAAAAACAAGGTTCATTAGTAAAATCATCAATATAAAGGGCCTGACATATTGGTCTGTTCACCTTCACTAGGCACTGTCCATATAATCTAGAGACTCTTCCCACTCCCTTAGAGAATGTAACAGGACTCCCCAGGGTAGGAATTCAATATTGTGTTGGTTATGGTGTGGGTCTCCACCCACAGAGACAAAACCCAATGACCACTTGATCATCTTCATATTTCATAGAGGAGTTCCCCAGATGCATCCATCACCACATATGCCCCCACAAACGAATCCCTGCACCACTAATCCTCCCTGCCACAGTTGCAATGCTTCTGCAATCCAAAACCTTCCCCAAAACAAAGCAAAAAAAAAAAAAAAAAAAAAAGTGAAAAATGAAAATAAAAAAATTAAAAAGTTGCATTTGTAATCCCTGTAAGATCTGTTATCTTTTATGTATATTGAAAATTTCTTATATATGTTACCCCAGTGCCTTATTTTTTTTCACTTTATTTTCCAAGAAGATTTAGTTTATAGAAAAGTCACAGAAAAATATAGGGATTCCATATACTGCCCCACACACATCTTCTCCTACCAATAACATCCTACATGAGTATGGTACATTTGTTACAATTGATGAACAAATACCAAAGCATTGCTACGAACCATGGTCAATAGTTTACATTATGGCTTATACTTTACACCGAATACTTTTATATGTTCTGACAAAATGTATAATGGCCTGTATCAGTCACTTTGAGATCATGCAGAACAATTCCAGTGGCCCCCCAAATGCCCTATGTGTCACCCATTCTTTCCTCCCTCTCCTCTCTGAACCTATGACAACTGCTAAGTTTCAATTTTTGAAGAATAAGGTTCATAGTTACATGCATTAATATTGAGGATTTAACATATTTGTCTGTTTTGTATTTGGCACTCCTTATGTACTCAGGAGATTCTTACCTTTGTATTTGAGAACAAAGGAAGAAATTGGTACATTTTAAGCCATAACTTCCCACCTTGTTCCCTGGTAACCTACATGCTATATTCTTACCCTATAAGTTTGCATATTCTACTTATTTCAAATCAGTGATATCATACAATATTTGTTCAATTTTGTCTGGTTTATTTAATGCAACAAGAGGTTCATCTAAACTGTCACATATATCAGGAATTCATCCCATTTTATGGTTCAACAATAATCCATTGTATGCTTACACCACATTTTATTTAGCTATTCATGTGTTGATGGACACTGGGTTGCTTCCATCTTTTAGCAATTGTGTATAATGCTGTTATGAATGTTGGTATACAAAGATCTGTTAAAGTCCCTGCTTTCATTTCTTTGATATATATAACAAATGCATAGTAATGGGATTAGGTCATAATATGGTAGTTTTATACTTAGATTTCTGAGGATCCCCAAACTATCTTCCAGAGCAGCTGCACCATTTCACATTGGCACCAGCAAAAGGTGAGTGTTCTTATTTCTCTGCACCGTCTCCAACACTTGCTATTTTCCATTTTTTAAATAGCAGCTATTCCAATGGCTATGAAATGGCATCTCATTGTGGTTTTTACTTGTATTTTCCTAATGGTTAACGATTTTGAACATCTTTTCCTGTGTTTTCTGGATATTTGTATATCTTCTTTGGATAGATATCGATTCAATTATTTGGCCCATTTTTTAATTCGGTTGCTTACCTTTTTGTTGTTAATTGAAGGATTTTTTAAACTGTATTCTGAATATTAAAACTTTATTGATTCAGCTTTATCTGAATATTTTGGCCGATTGTGTAGGTTAATGTTTTACTTTCATGGTAAGCCCTTTGAGCTGCAAATATTTTTGACTTTAATGAGGTTTCATTTAACTATTTTTTGTTTCTCTTTTTTTGTTGGTAGTACTTTGGATGTAAAATCTAAAAAAGCATTACCTACAAAAAAGTCCTGACAATATTGTTCTACATTTTCTTCTAAAATTTTGGTAGTTCTGGTTCTTATGTTTAGTTTTTTTTATCTATTTTGCATTGATATTTTATAAGGTATTGTGTTAGTCATGGTTATCTCAGGAAACAGAATCAACAGGAGATATCTGTCAATAATATAAGATTTTATAAGAGTCTCCAATGCAGCCATGGGAATGAACAAGTGCAGGTCCCACAGGCAGGCTGCAAACCAGGGGCTCCAATGAAAGACCAATGAAAGGTCCTTGGTGAGTTTCTGGGAGAAGTTGGCTGTCCAAAGATGAGCTGGGAAATTCTCTCCAAATGTTGAAATCACTTTCCCTTTTAAGGCATTCAACTGATTGGATAAAAGCATCACCAATTGCTGATGCAATCTCCCTGATTGATGCAGATGTAATCAGCCATCCATGCAGTAAACTCACTGGTGACCAAAGTCCCTAAATGCTCTTGTATTACAATTAGCTCAGTGTTTTTTTGACCAAACACCTGGACACAATTACCTGGCCAAGGTGACACATTAGCCTAACCAACACAGCTATGATATAGGGCTCCTCCTTTTGTTTGCAAATGGATATCCAGTTTCCCTAGCACTAGTCCTTGAAAAAAAACCTCTTCTTTCCTTATTGAGTGGCTTTGGTCCCTTGTCAATAATCATTTGGCCATAAATGTGAGGGTTGATTTCTGTGCTCTATATATCTGTGCCACTACAATGCCGTATGTGTGTGTGTGTGTGTATGTGTGTGTATAAAACCATACAGCTACTGAGTAATTGTTTTATTTCCCTCTACTGCTCAAGTAAATAATATGCAATGGTTCACCTTGAACAGTGGGAATTATACCTCAAAGTTTTGAGGCTGGGATAAAGATTAAATCAAGACATCATCAAGCATATACTTTCTCTCCAAAGACAGCAGCATTCTGGCACTGACTGCCTGAGAACTTTTAAGGAACCTATCAGGTGTCAAGACACATGGCAGTGTTCCCTGGTTTCTCCCTTCTTCCGGGTTTCATTGATGTTAATATTCTTGCTTCTTGTGGCTTTCTCTCTTTGTGAAATTCATTTTGCTATAAAGGTTTCTAGTAATAGGATGAAGATACATTAAGATACATCATAATTGAGGTGGGCCAAACCTTAATTGAAGCGATCTCATCAAAAAGTCCTATACACAAGAATGAATTAGTTTTAAGAACATGTTTTTCTGGATTACATACAGCTCCAAACCACCACAGTAATCTGATTTTTATCAGTTTATCAGACATATGGCAGTATCTTTTGTATCCTATAATAAAATAAGTAGAATTGCTAATTATGAAATTTAAATAGCCTGAAAATATAATCTTGGTTAGTATGTATCATTGTTAAGGTAGGATAGATTGATTTTACTATCTTCTGTTGAATATTCACTATAAATTGAAATTGTAATTTGATAATACAGACTACATTAATGGTTTTCAAAATCACAATATGAACAAGTCTTTTCTTTGTACATGATTTTACATTGTGCCTAGCTTGTAATTTTAATGTTTTTTCAAAATAAATCAGGGAAGTATTTATGGATCCAAACTGCAGAACAGGAATTCTGATTTTGTTAAATAGTAATCAGCTAGTGAATTGGCCATCTAACTATATAATTTGACCCATTTTTCAATAAGAAGTTCTCCTTTATGTATTTTTTGTTAATGTTTTTAATTAGAGAAGTAGTAGGTTTACTATATATTTAGTAAAAAAAAATCCCTATATATATTTTTAATTTTTTTAATTTTTTTTTAAAGATACTGAGATTACATAAATATTACACAAAAAATATAGGGATTCCCATACTTCCCACTTCCCACACCTCCCACAACCTCCCACATAAACATCCTTCATTAATGTGGCATATTAATTGCAATTGATAAACACATCCTGGGTTTTGTCATTAAGCATGGACCATAGTTCACATTGTAGAACACACTCTCACCCACACAGTTCTGCATGTTATATGATGATATAAAATGGCCTATATCTGTTGTTGTAATGTCACCCAGGACAATTCCCAAGTCCCAAAAAAGCCCCTGTATTATACTGCTTTTTCCTCTCCCTGCCCCCAGAGCCTCCAGTGACCACTGGCTCAGTATGAATGTTGTAGTTTCTTCCATTGCTTGAATCACAAAATGTCTATAGTAGAATACCAGTAAGTCCACTCTAGTCCATAGCTCTTCCTCCCATTCTGAGGAATCTGGGATGGTGATGTCCACTCCACTCCAATTGAGAGGGGTCTTATATCCTGTGGAGAAGATAGATGGGATTATCCTGCCTGTGCCTGCACACTCTCTCCATTACCTGGCATGGCTGTTGTCCATCATCATCTCCCTGCCAGTTGTCCTGGCTGAGTACAATGAACTGGAGAGTATGTGTTGCAACTCTGCTGAGGCTCAGGACCCAGCTGGCACATGGACAACCGAAAGATTCCAGTCTCTTGGATGTACACTTACCAACTACAGCCCCAAGTATAGGTTCAAATAAAAAGGGCAGATGAGCCATATGCAGGGAAGCCCTAAGTGAGTCCAACTCTGTCAATGCTTTGGAAATAGATGGTAGTGATGGTAGTACAATATTGTGTGTTTAATTAACAACACTGAATTATATAGGTAAATGTGGTCAAAGGGGAAATTTCAAGTGGTATGTGTGTTACTAGAATGAAAATTAAAAAAATAGAACACAAGACTCTATACTATAGACTATAGTTAGGTCAATTTTATTATTCTTTTTTCAACTGCAAAAACTATAATACTAATACAAAGTGTTACCAATAGTAGGTATATGGGAAAAATATAGTTTTACATGAATTTCTGTAAACCTGCAGACTCTCTCCAAGGAATCCCTATATTTTTTTGTGTAACATTTATGTAATCTAAGTATGTTTTAAAAAAGAAAAAAGTATATATAAAATAAAATAAAATAAAATAAACCTAAATGTAAACACTGTTTGAACTAAACATTAAATCCCCATTCCAATCCAGTCCTTGGTAACCTGCATTCTAGATTCTCATTGTTATCATTTTGCTTATTCGGTGAGGTCGTACAATATTTGTTATTTGTGTCTGGCTTATTTCACTCAGCAAAATGTCTTCAATGTTTATCCATATTGTTGCATCTATCTCAACTTCATTCCTTTTTCTCTGAATAATATTCTATTGTATGTTTTTCCAAAATTTTGTTGATCCATTCATCAATTTATGGACACTTGGGTTGCTTCCATCTTCTGGCGATTGTGACTATGCCACTATGAACATTGGTGTGTAAATATCTGTTTGAGTTGCTTTCAGTTCCTTTAGATATAGACCTGGGAGAGGGATTGCTAAGTACTATGGTAATTCTATAGCCAGCTTTCTGAAGAACTTGTCAAACTGCCCTCCACAGAAGCTGCAGCATTTTACATTCTCACCAGCAAACAAGAATTGTTCCTATTGCTCCACACCCTCATCAACACTTATAATTTTCTTTTATTTAACAGTAGCCACACCAGTGGTTATGAAATGGTATTTAATTTTGGTTTTGATTTGCACGTTCCTAATAGATAATGATGCTGACTATTTTTTCATGTTTTTTTTTTATCCATTTGGATTTCTTTTGGGGGAAATGTCTATAAAATCTTTTGCCAAGGTTAAAAGGGTTGTAACTATTTTTATTTTTTTGACTTATACGATTTCTCTTTTATAATCTGGATATTAAACCCTTATTGGATATGTGGCTTCCAAATATTTTCTCCCAATGAGTAGGTTATCTTTGCACTTTGCATAAAGTCCTTTGATGAATAAAAGTTTTTAAATTTTATTGCAGTGTAATTTATCTATTTTCTCCTCTGTTGCATATGTTTGCATGTAAATTCTAAGAAACTATGATCAAACACAAGTTCCTGAAGGTGCTTCCCTCTATTTTCTTCTATGAATTTTATAGTTCTGGTTGTTATGTTTAGGTCTTTGATCCATTTTGAGTAAATTTTTTTGTATATGCTTTGAGATACGGGTACTGTTTCATTCTTTTGCATATGGATGTTCTGTTCTCCCAGCACAACTTATTGAAGAAGCTAGTCTTTTCCAATTTAGTGGACTTGGTAGGCTTATCAACAATAAATTGTCCTGAGATCTGTGGTTCTATCTCTGAACTCTCAATTAAAGTCCATTGGTAGATAGACAGATAATAGATAGATCCTTTTGCCATTACCATGTTGTTTTGATTACTATCGTTTTGTAATAAGTTTTAAGATCTGGAAAAGTGAGTCCTTCAACTTTATTCTCCCGTTTCCAGATGGATTTATCTATTCTGGACTCTTATAATTTCACATAAATTTGAATATTGGCTATTTTATTTTTAAAAAGTAGGTTGTTTGAATTTTGATTGGACTTGCATTGAATCTATAAATTGCTTTGGGTATGACTGACATCTTAATTATATTTACTCTTCCAATCCATGAACTCTACAATTTATATAGATCTCCTTTTATTTCTTTAAGCAATGTTTGTAATTTTCTGTGTACAAGTCTTTACATCCTTGGTTAGATGTAAAGCTTGATATTTAAATCTTTTGTTGCTATTGTGAATGGATTTTTCTTCTTGATTTCTTCTTCTGACTGTTCTTTGCTTATGTATTTGTATTACTGAGTTTTGAGTGCTCATCTTATACCCTGCCCCTTTGCTAAATTCAATTATTAGTTCTAGAGCTTTGTTGTGGCTTTTTCAGGATTTTTCATGTATAGTGGCATCATCTCCAAATAGCAAATGTTTTAATTCTTCTTTACCAATTTGGATGCCTTTTGCTTCTTTTTCTTACCTAATTGCTCAACCAAAAACTTCCTGTACAATGTTGAATAGCAGTGGTGAAAGTGAGCATCCTTTCTTGTTCCTAATCTTTCATTATTCAGTAGTATGTTAACTGTGGGTTTTTCATGCATTCCCTTTATTGCCGCGGTCCAGCCGAGGCATGAGGGAGCAGACTGAAGTAAGGGAGTCGGCGAGAGTGATGAGTCTCACACCAAATTGAGTGAGAATTAACGACTGACTTTATTGCAAGATAAGCACAGTTTTTATATTCTATTTTTCGGCAAGCGTAAGCATTCTCTTTGAAGTTATGCAAGGTTGCAGACTTAATATAGACTTGAGATAAGCGCTTTCAGTTCCATGGCGACAGGATGTTAACTTTTTAGGAACAGTAACTTATGGCATAGTAGTTCTTGTTCTGATGTCTAAGATTAGATATGCTAGACTTGTGGTTAAACTTTATGTTTTTAGCTAAAGAGTCACTAAGATCCTAAACTATCTTTTAGGCAGTAGTTTCCTGCTTGTAGTTTACTTTTTAAAATTTTTATAAAGATCTAAAGAAATTTATTTTCTATATAGGCTTAAATTAACCAGGGTTATTTGTAAGATATGGCATCACACTGAAATTATATGTACAGTTAAATTTGCAAGACTATTGTTTTTCTTAACCGTGTACGCAATAATCCTAAACTAGTTACGTTAGTAGTTAAATCATAATTTACAATAAACAGGCTGTTGTTTTCATATGCAGGTTACAATTAAAAAGGAAAGGCATTATTGTAAAACATTATGATTAACCTGCTGGGAGAAATAGAGGTCTCGATGATATTTGGGGGGACTGTGCCTGTCTTAGGTCAGGACCGTGCTAAACAGCTGCTGGATCTTACCCGTCATTGGAAACCATGGCAGCAATTGGCCAGGCCCCTGTCTTAGGTTGACCCAGCGGCTTTGCCGCAGAAGGAAAGAGAAAGGGGGGGTCCAGTTGCCCATTATTGACTAACCAGTCCAGCACCCGATGAGGCATATTTCTCAAGGAGCTTAAAAAATGGCCTTTGTAAGAGTATAAACAGGGTGAAATTAGGCCCCAAGTCCTGAAGTGCTTAGTCCTCCTCCACAAGTTGGGTATCCTTGATCCCTTCTTGACCAGCCACGGACCTTGTCACGTTTTTGGTCTTGACGAGAGCTAAGCACCTCCATTGATGGCCGCCACATCTCCCCCTTTTATATTTTTTAAAATGAAGCTGAATAGTTGAGTTTTTAAATTTTTAATAGAAGACAAAATTATCTTGAGGAGGACTGGAAGAACAACAATTAAGACAATAACTATTAAAAGTGTAATAATAGAATGAGAAAGACCTGTCCACCATACAGTGGGGTTAATAGAATGAAATATGTTTGTCCATACCCTTTAGCTAATTCTCCAGTGGGTTCTAATTTAGTTTGACTAATATTTCTAATTTGTTCTTGTAATTTCTTTAGATTGGGAGCTAGTTTAGTATTATGCCATATTCCTTGTAAATGATTTTTTACTTTGTCCCATGGTTTAGAAGTGCCGTTATATGGCAAAGGAGTTACACAAATATATTTATAATTTGAGTGACATTTAGTGGACAATCTAGTTTTTATATTAGTAATTTTATTTTCTAGGAAAACTACAGTTTCTTCTAAGGCATTTAATTTAACTTCTATTTTTCTGTTAATCTGACTCTGCAATGCTAAAGCTAAGGATACATTATGAGTTAGAGCATTTACATGATGAGCAGTTTGAATATTAGAAACTAAAGCAGTTGTTGATACAGCCAATGAAGTAATAATAGAAATTAATGCAGATATTTCTAAAATGAGAGCAGCAACAAAACGTCGAGGTCGAGACAGTTCTTTCAATTGTTGGATAACATATACACCAGGATCATTAAACCAAGCCTCTGATATATTAACAGGTAAAAGTATATGAGAAGGTTGATGAACAATCACAAAAACAGTATAATTTTTTGGTAATCCAGAATTGATACAGTTAGTAATTAAACATCCAAAACAAACGATTTTATAAGCACTACTATGAGAAGTTATTACTAAACTATTAACATTCTTTAATAGTATAGCATATGGGGAGTTTACACAAGCTCTTATACCGTATGGGGTAGGTGTTCCTATAGGAAAGAGAAAGGGGGGGTCCAGTTGCCTGTTATTGACTAACCAGTCCAGCGCCTGATGAGGCATATTTCTCAAGGAGCTTAAAAAATGGCCTTTGTAAGAGTATAAACAGGGTGAAATTAGGCCCCAAGTCCTAAAGTGCTTAGTCCTCCTCCACAAGTTGGGTATCCTTAATCCCTTCTTAACCAGCCACAGACCTTGTCACGTTTTTGGTCTTGACGAGAGCTAAGCACCTCCGTTGATGGCCGCCACACTTTATCATGTTGAAGAAGGTTCCCACTATTACTAGTGTTCTGAGTGTTTAAATCAAGAAATGTTTCGGATTTTGTCAAATACTTTTCTGCATCAATTGTGATGATAACATGTTTTTTATTTCTTCATTCTGTTAATGTGCTGTAGTACAAGCATTGATTTTCCTTTGTTGAACCAACCTTACATGTCAGGCATAAGTCCCAATTGATCACAGTGTATAATTCTTTTCACATTCTGAAGGATGAGGTTTCCTAATAGTTTGCTGATGATTTTTGCATCTGTAGTCATGAGATATTGGTTTATAGATTCCTTTTCTTGTGCTATCTATACCTGGCTTTGTTATGGGAGAAATGTTGGCCTTGGAGAATGAAATAGGCAGTGTTTCAGCCTCAAATTATTTGTGCAGGAGTTTGAGCAAAGTGGTAGGTATGTCTTCTTGGAATATTTAGTGAAATTCCCCTTTGTAACCATTTGATCCAGATAATTTTTTGATTGTGAGGTTTTTGATTGCTAATTCAATTTCTTTACTAGTAATCGGTTTGTTGGGATCTAATTTTTCCTGAGTTAATATAGGTAGTTTATGTGTTTCTAAAAATTTGTCCATTTCATAATATATTATATAATGTATAAACATAGAGTTGTTCATTGTATTCTCTTATAGTCTTTAGTATTTCAGTAGGATCAGTCCTAATGTTTCCCTTTTCATGTCTGATTTTAATTATTACATCCCTCTTTTTTCTTTAATTTTTGTCACTCTAGCTAAAGGTTTGTCACTCTTATTGATCTCTTCAAAGAACCAATACTAGATTATCTCTGTTGTTTTTCTATTCTCGATTTCATTTTCAACATTCTATTCTTTGTTATATACTTCTTTATGCTCACTTTGGATTTAGTTTCATCTTCTTTTTCATGTTCTTCCAGTTTTGATATTAGATCTCTGATTTGAAGTCTTTCTGGTTTTCAAATGTTAGTGTTTTGAGGTATACATTTTCATGTCAGCACTGACTTTGATGCCACCCATAAGTATTGTTATGTTCCATTTTCATCCACCTCAAGATATTTCCTAATGTCACTTGTGATTTCCTCTTTCACCCATTGGTTAAGTATATGTTTTTTAATTTCCACATATTTGTGAATTTTCCATTTCTCCTTCTGTTATTGATTGCTAGCTTCATTCCATTGTGGTCAGACGATGTACATTGAATTATTTCAATGTTTTTGAATTTATTGAGACTTCTTTTGTGACTTAAAATATGGTCTATCCTGGAGAATGATCCTTGTGAATTTCAGAAGAATGTGTATTCTGGTTTTTTTTTTTCAGGGGGTTAAGT
>JAQZBX010025144.1:0-29724 GCA_029593785.1 Cabassous unicinctus | reverse complement strand
AAAGGCTGATTTAGTCTCTGCACTGGCTTTTTAAGCCACTAATTATCCTGTCCCTTGTTAATGTTCATGGGAGAATTCCAAGATGTTTGCTGTTTTGATTGGTTACACCACTTGTCAATTCCCGTGAGTGGCCCAATGGCAAGTCCCCTTAAGAATATCAGGTGCTCTTCCTTGATCCTGGATGAAATCCCATTCCAAATGGGGAATTCTGGTGAGATTCTTCCAGCAGCCATCTTCTGAGGTCCTTCCCTCAGGGAAGGATCCCAAAGTGTTGTGTTTCACAGCCATGTTTTTCTGCCAGGTCCCAGATTTGTCTTTTCATCACCTTGATTCCTGCATGTGAAACTGGCACATTTTCTGTGAGGTCTGTGTGAAATGGAAACACTGCCAGCCTGAACTAAATGGGACAGGAAAGGGAAAGATTGAAGGAAAATGATTGCAATGGCAGTACCATGGAATTTGTGCTCTGGACTGAAGACATATTGTTGAGCTCAGAGAGCGAGCTCACCCATGTGTGAAGAAAGGGTGAGTATGCCCCAGAGCTTGGATAGGGGGGCCTTGTGCTCCACTGTTGGAAGAGTGTTGCCTCCCAGGCTTCAGAGAGGGTGGAGCACATTCCCCTGGGAAAGACAGTCTGACTGTCATCCCTGTGTTCACAGAGGGTGGTGACTAGAGTTCTGATGCTCCCAGATGCTTGATGAGTGTGGAGCTGAGAACATGGCAAGACCTTGGAAAGTGTGGGACTTCCGCTGTATCAGGCCCCAAGGAGAAGAAACCATGGTTCCCTAGGTGACTCTCAGAATTTGAAAATTAATGGAGTATGCCTTGCAGGGTTTCAGAACTATTTGGAACCTGTTAGCCCTGTTTCCTTTGCAATTTCTTCCTATAGTATTGGGAATGTTTATTTCACTAAAGTCCCTCCTTTGTATAATGGAGGCCATTAACTTATTTTTTAAGTTCAACAGTTCCACAGTCGGAGGAGAATTTTTGCCCCGGGAAAGACTATATGCCTTTTAACCGATTTTGATGAGACTCTGTATTTAAAACTGTTAATAAAAAGATTTAAGGCTTTTGAAATATTGTGGTGGAATGAATGTATTTTGCATATGGAAAGAACATGTGTTTCTGAGGTTCACAGGGTGATGTGTGACAGTTTGAGCTTTTGTGGACCTTAGAAAATCATGTCCTTAGGACTAATCCATTCCTATGCATGTAAACCTATTGTAGGTGGGATCTTTTGATTAAATGTCTTCATTTAAGGGCTATATTAGTCAGCCTAAGGGATGCTGGTGCAAAATATCAGAAATATGTTGAGTTTTCAAAGTGTATTTATTTGGGGTAGAAGCTTAGAATAACCAGGACATAAAGGGTAAGTTTCTTCCCTCACAAAAGTCTGTTGCCACTTGTTGGAGTAAGATGGTTGCCAGCATCTACAAGGGTCTAGACTTCATCTTCATCTTACGGCTCCATGGTCCTAGCTTCTTCCATTATCAGCTATAGACTGGGATAGGGCTCATTCTCCTCTAGACTCAGCCACACTATTCTCTCCACAAGGTCAGCTGTAGACCATGAGGGTATGTCTCTCTCTTCCCTGGGCCTCTGCCATGTCTATGGAGCTATCTCTATTCCTCTGTGTTCTTATCCTGTGTGTTTTAGTTCCTGGGGCTTCAGCATCAAAAACTCCAACTCTCTCCTCTGCTATGTGTTTTTTTCTACTTCATCCTACTGATGTGGCCCAATCAAATCCTTAACCTTAATTTAATCAACTAAAAGTGAAACCTCTATGGTAAATTCAATCTAATATGCCCAGAGGAACAGACCAGTTTATAAACATAATCTATTAATGAAATTCATATATAATATCAAACTTCTACAAGGCCTTTTGATTAGAATGTGTGGCTTAGGTTGGTTCTGAAACCACCTACTGTAGTCCTTTATAAATGGTGGCATAAAAAGCCACAGATACCAAAAAAAGATGAAGGCATAGAGAGGAACCCAGAAGCTGAAAGCAAAAGCCCCAGGATCCTGAAGCCAAAATAAAAGGAACACAGAATCTGAGAGGAAGCTACTATACCCAGAAGCTGAAGCAATGAGGCTGGAAGAGAGGGGAGTGAGAGGCAGACACCACCATGTTCCTGATTGCCTGGAGATGCAGCTCAGGAAGAAAGGATCTCTGGATGATGCCTTGATTTAGACACTTTCATGGCCTCAGATATGTACACTTTTAAACTAATAAATCCTCATTTCAAAAGCCAAACTATTTTTGGTATATTTCTCTCAGCAGTGTTTAGCAAACTAAAACAATATTAGAGAACAAATTAGAAAACTCCAGCCTCAACTCAGAAATCTTATCTTAAAGATTCTGCTTCTCCAGAACCATTGTCAGTACCAAAGTCAGCTATAGCCAAAGTTCTCCAGAGAAACAAAACAGACAGGATAATATATATAAATATTCATAGATTTTTAAAAATAGGAATTGGTTCATGTAACTGTGAGTATTGTCAAATTCCATGTGACAGGCAGCAAGTTGAACACCCCAATGAAGTTGATAATGAATTCTCCAGGAGAAGATACATGTCTCTAGTAGAAATAGAAATTCTAGTTTCTCATGTCTGAAAGCATAAATAATTCCTTTAATGCCTTCAATTGATGGAATAATAATGCCTTCAATTAAAGCCTCAAAGCTGAAGGCAAGCTCCTTTGTTGAATGTAGATATAATCAGCCATAGATGAAATCAATTGACTAATCATTTCAAGCCATGAAATATCCTCATAGTAACAATCAGATAAGTGCTTCTTCTATCAAATCACCGTTACTCTCCTGGTCAGCTAGGCAGCTGAAAACAATATACCAGAAATGGGATCGCTTTTACAATGGGGATTTATTCTCTTAAAAGCTTATAGTTCTGAGGCCATGAAAATGTTTAAATCAAGGCACTGTAAGGTGATACATTCACCCCAAAGCCTTGGATCTGATACTGAATGGAATTGGAAATCTTCCAAGGGTTTTAAACCTGAAGGTGACAAAGTGTACTTTTCACTGAATTTCAAGCCCCTTCTGGTGAGGGCTGGGAAATGACGCCAAGGTGGTCATGATTTTCTCAAGATCACACTGCCAGAGCCCAGCCCTGTTTTGAGTTGTGTTTCCTTCTGCTTCCCACCCCACCTTGTAATTCTTCCTTCTCTTCATTTGTTCATTGGATATTCGCAAGACCAGGACTCAAGTTTTCTAGGAATTTTCTCCCACCCACCTGATGCAATTCCTGGGAAGTATAAGCTAGATTTGAACCCTTGTGCAGCAGGGGAAACTTGGGAGGCATTGAGAAACACAAAGACATGTCCAGGATCACGGGACAGGTAGGAGGAGTAAGGTTGTGAACACAGTTCAGTCTCTTCAGATGGTTCTTGATGCCCCCAGGTCTTAGCTCGGCAGTCTGTAAGGTTGTGCTGGTGAAACTGTGTACAGATAGGAAATGCCATGGTATGGGAGAGTAGGCAGTCAGCAACCCAGAGTGTACAATGGGCAATTGTTATTCAGGGAGGAGGCACAGGGAAAGGGATACAAGAAATTACCTCACTTCCTTGGAGAGAGAACAGAAAAGAACTTTGAACCCCACTAACCAGGAACCCACATTCTAGAGACTGCCCCTACCAGCTCACTCAGGCATAGATGCTCAAGGGAAGATGTTCTCTTGTTGCTGTCTACCTGCTTCCTGAGGCATTGGCCATAGGAAACCCCACAAGAACTTTATCCAATGCTGCAGGCATTGGCTCAACCCTCACCTTTGAAGACTCTGGAAATTTACCAGGAGGAAACCAAAGGTAAGCCAGGAGACCCAGGGGAGGGGGGTGCAGGCCAGGCTGACACTGTGATCCTTCATGGGCAGACTCAGCAACTCCCACTCTCAGGATGGGTGGACAGAGGGGAGGGCATGAGTGTGGATCAGGGCTGGGCATAGATAAGTGATTGGGAGTGAGTGCCTGGTGGGCTTGTCATGTTCACATCCAGGTCCTGGCTGGCAGGGTGAGAAGGGGAGGCCTGGAGTTGGTGCCCATCTGCCCAGACATTGATCCTGAGCCACGGAGCAGTCACCTCCCTCCTGGTAGGAGGTGTATACAGAGAAGGTCTCTGCCTCATCAGGAAGTAAAACTTCATGTGGGGTTGTTCCTCTGGCTGACTACCAGACTGGGCCCTGATGCCTTGCAGCCCTGCTGATGACCCTGTCTTTGCAGTGCTTCACCCATGAGACCAGCTCAGAGCAGAATGATGGTGTCTTCAACACCACCTCCTTGACAAGGTTGCCAGCACACAAGGCCAACAATGGAGGCCAGAAGAGCCATGAAATGAGATGGGTGCTGAGTGTTCTGCACACACAGGTCCAAGACAGCCAGGAGACTCCTGGACTGACCCTACCCTGGCAGAATCTCTAGGCTCCCTGCCAGGGATTCTCCTTGTTGGAACTCAGTCCCACTCCCTGAGGAATCTGGGACTCCATTTCCCACCTCCAACACTCAGCCCCACTCATGACCAGTTGCAATGTTTGTTGGAATATCAGAAATGAGGCTTTAATAATTATTCACCTTCATGTTAAACCATGACAGTCTTTGTTTTAGAGCCTACCTTGGTTGTTTAATCTATCTGCCCCTAGGTGCTCCCCATTCCCAGGTGTCGTACTGCATTCCGCAAGACTGTCTCTCAGCACCTTCTCCTTCCTTATGCATCCTCATATTTCCTAGGTTGTTTTTAACCTATAAAGGGTGAGAAGATCATACTGTATTTCATGTTTCTCTGCAATTTGCAAACTCACACTTCCAGGTCAGATGAGAGGGCTACATCATGTCAAAAGGGAGGCCAGTCACCTCAAATGTCCAGCCTCACTGCCCTTAGAACTAGACAGGAATCCTTCCTGTTGCCATTTCAGCAGGCCTGCAGAGAAAGTCATGTGATCATGAATAGTCTAATGTTTCCAGTTCTCCCAGTATGGGTTCCTAAAATTGGGATGTCTTGTTCAAATGTTATACATCTATGAAGATTGAATGGTTGGGCCAGATTCCTTGAACCAATTCAGGCTTCCAAAAGCAGAAAATGATGGCTGTTGCTTCCCTGCAAACTGCTAACCTTGGGTGTGAACAGTCTGAAAATTTGTCCATCTGGTATCAGCAAGGCAGAATCAAATTTACAATTGCCTCATTAGAAGGTGATATACACTTGAATATTTTCAAGACCATTTATGAAATTTCTCTTCCCTGTTTCATCATTTCAATTCCTTGAGTAATCCAGGGTTTTTCTCCCATCCTGGAATCTTTAGGAATTTATCCCTTACAAAATCTGGTATCACCTTAGCCTCAGGTCCTCAAAACTCCCATTAATTTGAAAGAGAGGAGTGAAGGTTTTTGAGGCATTTGAAATCACATGCATGAACCCAGGATGGGTCTCGCTGTGCCTCGTCATCAACTAAGTGGGACCCATGGTCCACCTCCTGCCACAGACACTGAGGACAGGGATTTCCAGGTTTAAAATCCAGTTGTAACTGTCCTTTTGGACATGTTGAAGATGCTGACTACATGTGTCCTTTTTGTCCCAACACTCCATCTGCAAGTGTGAAAACAACCCTGCTGAAGATGTGAAAGAAACCAGCCTGCTAGAGAGAAACTTCAAGTCCAGTAGGAAGGAGAAGCCAGTGCAGCAGCTAGTGCCTGCTCACCAGGGCAGGAAGTTCCTGGACACATCCAACATCCTGGTGAACAGCCAAACTGTCCTTCCCTCACAACAGACACATATACAAATGGTCACCAGGAGAGCACACTGACCCTTCCATGGCCTCGATTCTGCCAGTCTTCCCCATTGGAGTTTGGAGGTCAATTAATTTCTCTGAGCCTCAGGCTCCTTGGAAAAGTAGAGGTCTCAACGACACACAGTGAAGTGTTATTGAGAGGTCCAAATGAGATGGGACACAGGAAGTGCTGACTTAGGCCAGGCCCTGCATGATCAGATGTCATAGGGGCTGGGGATGTACAGAATTATTTTCCACTCACCTTTAGAGAAGCCTCTGACTCAGCCCTCACTATCCCAGGGCAAGGCACAGACCTTGTAAAGAAGATTGAAGATTCCATTATGGATGGTTGTCTTCAACCAAATTCTAGTCAAAAGCTTTAAGAGTGTAGGAGAAGTGGAAATGGTGAAATCTGATATCTGAGTCTGATGACTGGGCTCAATCAATAAATAAAGAGTGGGTGACTATGTGAATAGGGACATTGCAAAATTTAGTAGTTGAAGGAATGAAAGATGAAAAATCCCTGGCTCCTGGACTTCCATTCCACAAAGGAATCAGACAAATATAATAGACCTCACAAGCATAGTGAAAACAAACCATGTTAGGTGTCATATGTAAAGGGTCTATCTAGGTATGGGCAAATCCACCAGCATTCTGAAGATCAAGGAAGATTCCTGAAAATAAGAAAAATGTGAGTGGAATCTATGTCAAGAACAGGGGCTCCAAACTCCACAGTTGAGTCAGAAATGGGTGGTGGGAGTAGTAGCTGTGAAGTTCAGGTCAGATTCCTGTGTCCCACAAATCTGATGCTTCTCAACTTGGTTTGATTTGTCCTCATCTGCACCATCCTGCAAATGGGATCAGTGGTCCCAGGATAGTAGATGTGTTGAGCAAACTGCTACACACTCTGGTCAGAGGCTCAATTAAGGGTGTTGAGTTTTAGGCAAAGTGAGGTAAGGCAGTGCCTATGCCAACACAAGTACAATATGAAGGGGATGAGACACTCACAGGCCCTCAAAGAATATGGCAGCTATTTGTATCTTGGCCTCAGCTTGAGGCACACTCAGAACTTGGAATATGGGTCTGGAGGTCCTCATTCACCAGGTACTTTAGAACACCTAATTTTCAAAAACAGTGCAATAAGTAGGGCAGTTGCTGCCTTTCCCTGCCTTTCTGTAACACAGATTCCTTTGTGGAGGGGTAGGGAAGACAGGCAGATATGTGTCAGGGGCTCAGATGTAGGTAAGATTTGTTCATATATTGAACAGGATCATTCTATGATTGGCAATAAACCTCAGTCCTCAACCAGGGTACAGGCAGCCAGTGCCAGGACTGAGAGTGTTTGGGGAGTGGGTGCAGGGCCTAGAGATGGGCAGGGTCATGCACAGGAGCTCTCTGCAAACACACATGGATATATAAAGAAGGGAAAGTGGTTTGAAAGGGAAAGATTGTCTAATGTGCAATCTATACTCCTCTCACATTAATATCCCCTGTATGTTCAATATCTTTGTGGAGGATCCCAATGGGGATTTTTTCCAGGCCCAGTGCTGTTTTAATCTCAAGGACCTGATGGACTCCATGTATATGTAAATTGTGTGCTTGACATTTCAATGGAGGTCCCATACTGCCCATTCCCAGCTTCAGTTATAGCAATCAAGGGATTTCAAGGCAGAAGGTGAGGATATCTGGTAGAGGGTACTTGTGAGCCTGAGCACTTGGCATAGGTGGAGAATTCAGAGAAGATCTCCATGGCTGGGGTTGTCCAGGATTAGGAGGAAACTCGTAAGGGGCCTCAGTTGGACCACTACCTAGGAAAGTTTCCTGGTGGGTTTGGGTTTTTTTCTTCTGAAATGCTTGGGGATATTTTCTGCCTTTGAAAAGGTACCTGGAAAGGCTGTCATGGTGGGGAACCCTCTTCCTCTTCATGTTCCTGTGTCAACACCATGGCTGGCTTCATTGCCAACACTATCTTCTGCTCCAAACACAGGTACAGGCATAGCAATACCTATAAAGCTGGAAGGCCCTCTGGCTTTTGCACCTTCTTTTGTGTAAAAGCCTAATTCATGGCTATTTCTTGGACCTATTTTCCATCTTGCCCCAATTCTAGCAGCTGTGGGTAGCAAGCCTTCTGGGGATGAGGAGGAGACCTGCTGGGAGCAGACTATCTTCAGTGCCATTAGGAAAGAGGAGCCAACAGAGGCTATTGCCCGCCAACCTGGGCAAGAAGTTGCTTGTCTCCTGTACATTTCTCAAGAATACACAAATCTTCATGCCAACTCAACTTGTCCTGATCCAGCACCTCACCAGGTAAGTACCCTGCCACATCCGTATCCTTGACTCAGCCAGGTGCTTACTGGGGGTGCCCATCAAAGGGAATGTCCCTGGACAGAAGCCATTGGGGGAGCATGGAACACTCTGGGGAATACTCCAAGACTCCCAATGAAGCTAGGATTCTATGCCTGGGCAAGGGAAACCATTGGCCTTATTTAAGGTTTTCACAATTTTAATTAATTGATACTTCACCTCCACTCAACTTTTTGAGGCATCTTCCTCTGATAATTCAGTACCAAGACTCTTTTTTCTCTCCAAGTGAATTTGTATTCTACATTCTATTGGATAAGTTTTGTGCCCTGAGCTTTAAATTTTGACCTTTTTGACAGGAAACTCAGAGCTACATTTTCTCAATTCTTGCTGCAAAACTTCTTTCTACAACTCTAGTTTTATTTATCTTATCTTTTAAGAAATCCCAACTTATTTTTTAAAAATTTTAATTCACTATTAGTTTATGGAGGGCTTTATTGTGTTCACAGTCTTAAGCTCTTTTGATAGGTTTCAAAAATGAAATCCTTAAGAGTCACTAAGCAGAGACACATCTTGCCATTATCTCTCCTTCCATACATAAGGGCTGCAAGAAAGACTTAAGAGCATTCCAGTGGGATGGAAAAGAGTATGTGGAATTGTGTGCAGGGAATGGTGGGGCATGGAATCAAGAAAAGGGTTTGTAAACACCTTTAAGACTGGGGGGTTAGAACAGGACCTCTCAATTTTCATCAATTAAGGTCAAATCAAATGAGGCAGGAACATGTGGGATTCTATGCAAGGCTTCACAAGAGTCCCAGAGTTATGTGAGCTGCCCAGTGGCAAGGCCATTACAGGAAAATGAGTGGTCCCAAATGGATCTTTCCCTGGAACCATCCCACATTCATGTTCTTCCTCCTTTGCTGTTGGCTGCCCTTGTGCCTAGTGCACAGTAGATTGTCATTTAGGAGAGGAGCTTTCCATGGGGCGCTGGAAGAAAAGCAGCTGGCATCTGTGGTGGAGAGGTATGCACTGATCCCAGCAGCAGGGTAGGCCCCAAATGCCCAAGGCAATCATGATGATGGGTAGAAACCATCACAATTTCCAGTAAAAAGTTTTTATGACAAGATCCTCCCTTGGTCAGGTATTAAAATTTCACTCCTGGGACAAGATGGAGGCTGGAGGGAAGGGAAGGTGCCCCACATAGCTGAGCATCTGCAGGTTTGAAAAGAGTGAGGAATACAGTTCAGATCAGGGTGAGGATCTACAGACTGATGCATGGTGATGGGTGGGCTTCCTGGCAGAAGATAGTGGACAGGGTGTCTGTGGGTAGAGATAGGTAGAGCTGTAAGTGGGCAAGATGGGTTGGTTGAGAGAGATGCTGGTGAGCAACAGGGTAGAGCAAGCACCTGACTCATCAAAGAGGGAATCAGGTCCATTGCCTGGAATATGCATTCAGTACTCAGGCTAATAGGGGTGGAGGGCTCAGCTCCAGAAACATGAGAAAGGACCATGTCAAGGACAAGGACATAGGCCAGAGAGGGTTCCATGGCCATATCAAGTGGGAGCTAAGCATCCTGTGTGCACAGGGGGAAGGGCTTTCAGGACAGAGAGTAGGGGCCAGGTTCCAGTGAAAGTGTGCCCTGGGTGTTCTCCAGAGTCCCAAAGAGGCCTCTTTATGTGTATTTATGTACTACTGTCTATTTATGTGTATTTATGTGCTACTGTCTGACCTCAGTGTAGGTTCAAGCAAGACAATGCACTTCCTGACTGATCGAAGCCTCAGGATGGGATGGCCTGCTACACTTCCCCAACCTTGTCCTCTCATCAGGAAGGGATAACCACTGAAGAACATGAGGTAGGTATTAGTGGTCCCCATGAAATATATAATCATCGATATTTAATCCTGTCCTGCCATTTTATTGGATCTTAATGCTCAGTGTGGTAAGGAGCCCCCAGGACTATACAGAACCATTGCTGGGTCCCTAGAGTGAGTGAATGAATGATTCAATGGAACATGGTCCACAACCTGAAAAATCTACCATTGCTTCCTCAGCAAATGTTTTATTATAGAGGACTTCAAATGAGCAGGGCTTTAAATAAATTTTTAATTAGCAATAGTAAGTCTGAGAAGTGTTCTATCTCAAAATTTTCACGCAATGTGTTAATTGACTTTTATCTATTCAGGTAGCAATCAATCATCCTACTGCTTCTTTATTATCCCTCACTGATCTATCAACTGGACAGGAATTTAATAGGCTTGAACTGCCATCTGGCCAGTGGTCACATGTGGTTTTGCTTCCCAAGGTTAGAGCCTCTTTCTGGGATGAGCTCTGAGCATCAAAGCAGGATGTGACCCTAGAGCTTCCTGGGCAGCTTCCACACAGTTGGCAAGACCACCCTTCCCCAGGGCAGGGTTATGCAGGGTTGGCCACCTCTCCACAGGTGGGGGATCCATGACAGATCCAAGCAGTGGCCTTGAGTTCAGGAAATGGAGCTAGGAGCCCAAGGACAAGGATGTGAGTTGAGTTTACTGGGCAGTATGCTCGAGGCAGGGAGCTGGAGGCAGTGCAGAGAGCTACGCAGGTTTAGAGAAAGTCAGAAAGAGAAAAAGCAAGCTCAAGGGCTGAGCAGGGATCATCCAGTGGGCTTCAGCTGAGCATAGTGCATGACCAGAGCTATACAAGGCTCCAGACAAAGGACAAAACCAACAGAAAGGAACAGGCAGAATATTGCTCAGAGCAATAGGAGGGAGAATAGTTCATGTTTTCACCAGTCAGGGGGGAAAAATCTCATAATTCAGGTGGTATTAGGTAGAGCACTCATAGGCTTCCTTCACTTGAAAATTAATTGGTATAAAATAAATATTGTAAAACATATGAATAATTGTATGTCACTTCAAAACTAGTAGAACTAACAGACAAATTAAGCAAAACATCAGATTACAAGATTAACATGCATAAAATCAGTTGTCTTTCTAAAATCCAAAAGTGAGCTATTGAAATTGAAACTAAGGAAACAATTCCATTATATTAGCATCTGATAGAATAAAATATTTAGCAATAAATTTAAACAAGAACATGAAAGACATGTACACTGATCAATACAAAACCTTATATAAGAAATTTAAAAAGGCTGAAAAAGGGGAAAAAACCTTGTTTCATAGATAGAAAATCGAATACTTTTAATATGGCAATGATACCACCAAAGAACTATAGATTTAATGAAAAAATTTAGACATTTAGCAACATTTTTTCAGGAAGGGGAAAATATTTTCTCAAATCCTGTGGAAATCAAGTAACCCTGAAGAGCCAAAACAATTTTATAACAGAAGACACAAAGGACAACGACACCTCTTTTTTTTTTTTTTTATTTTGTACATTTACTAATTGAAAATATAAACAATTAAGAACTAAAAATTAAACATAAATGAATAAATTTCTCAATTAAATGTATTGGATACATAAAAATTTTTTTTGAATCAAGCAATATGTTACACAATATATTTGGTTCATAGTAATGCAATCATACAGTATTTGTCCTTTTGTGTCTGGCTTGCTTTGCAGAACATAATGTCCTCCGGGTTCATCCATGATTTATGACTTCATTTCTACTTACAACTGCATAATATTCCATTGAATGACACTACTTAATTTCAAATTTTACTACAAGCCACAGTCATCAAACGAATGTGGTTATGGCCTAGAGATAAACATATAGAACAAGGGAAAAGAATTGGGCATCCAGGAATTAACCCACACATTCAGGGTTCAATGATGGTGGACAAGGGAGGCAAGTATATAATATGGTAAAACAATTGTCCCTTTAACAAATGGTGTAGGGAAAACCAAATGTCCACATGTCTCTATCTACCACATAAACAAATATGAACTAAAAATATTTCAAGGACCAAAACTTTAGAGCTAAAATCTGAACATTCTAGAAGAAAACATAGGGAGAGCCTTCATATCCTTGGATTTGGCTGTGATTTCACAGAAATGACACCCAAAGCATGAACACAAAATGCAAAAAGAGATAAAATGATCTTTGTCAGAATTAAAAACATCTTTTTAAATTCATAGGACCTTATCAGGAAATTGGAAAGACATCTTATACAACGGGAGAAATTACATCTGATAAAGGATTAATATCAGGATTACTTAAATAATACTTTCATCTATACAAGAAAATATTGAAAAATATAATTTAAAATGGGAAACAGGCTTAAACAGACATTTCCTCAATGAAGATTTTTTAAAAAGCATGTGAATAGATGCTCAACAGAATAGTCATAAGGGAAATGCCTCTTAAAGCCACTGTGAGGCACCACTCCACTCTCACTAATGTGGCTGTTATTTTTTAAAATTCATGGAATGGGCCTTTTCCATCATCATCTCCTTGTTAGTTGTCCTGGGTGAGTACAATGAACTGGAGAGTAGGTGTTTCAACTCTGCTGAAATTCAGGGATCAATTGGCACATGGAAAATAACAATTGTTAGCAGAGATGTGGAGAAAGTGGAACTCTTACATTTTGTTGATAGTGATGTGCAGCCTCTTGAATATTAGTCTGGCTGGACCAAGAAAATCAAGTATAAAATTAACATATGAGTCAACATTTCCACTTCTAAGTGTATATTCCCCGAAATTGAAAGCAGGGACTCAAATAGATATTTATACAACATTGCTCAAGGCAGCATCATTCTCAATAGACAGAGAGCAACCTGGCTATCAAGCAGACCATTAAACAGATGAAAGGATGAAAAAAATATGGTTTAGACATACAAAAGAATATTTTTCAGCCCATAATTGATAAAGTTGTGATATATTGCACAACATGAATGAACCTTGAAGACATCATCTTGAGTGGAATAAGACAGAAATGCAAGGATATTTATAATTTCACTTATAGGAAATACCCAGATTAAGCAAATTTATGGAGACAGAAAATAGACTACAGGTTACCAGTGTGAAGAGTGTAACCAGAATGGAGAGTTATGGCTTAATATGGACAGGGTTTCATTCTGGTATGCTGAAAGTTTCAATATAGATGCTGCTGATGGTAGGACTTCATTATGTATGAAATTAATGCCACTGACTTATACACTTGAAAGTTTTTTAAATGGGATGTTTGAGTTCTTTAAACCTCACTCCAATAAAAAGTTTAAACATTGTTTTATTTATAACAACTTGAAATGATAGTTTTAATATATTGGATAAAATAAAATACATTCTTATAATAAATATTACTTGCTTATTTTTAGTTTTTTGTATAGTGACAAATAGCTAATATAAAATTAAGTAGGGGCTTTCATATTTCCCTTTTTCAGGAATGGAGTAGAGTTTGCAAGAAGCACACACACACACACACACACACACACACACACACAGATATTCAGTATGCCTCAAAAATTTGTGGAAGAATTGACAAGAAACCCTTAACAATGCTTAATTCTAGGTAACATACTGGAGATCTGAGTTGGAAGAAACCTTACTTTGCATGAAATTTTATAATGTTTAATGAAAGAACAGAGTCTGTAGGATGGTTTGACTAATGTGAAGAGATGTAAAAATATGGGCACAGTGCCAGTGCTTTATAATTTATAAGGGGCTTTCTCATCCATCATTTCCAGTGCCCCATGCTGTAAAGAAAAAGCAGAGTGTGAAAATAAAATACTTGGCAAGATGATATTTCCATGAGATTCTTTGATCAGTTAAAAATTCAGGAATTGAGGTAGTGTCTAAACTGCATATGCACAGCAGTTGCCATAAGACAGAAAGAGGAGATTATAGTGGGTGAATGTGGAAACGTAAAGGAAATAATGAATTGGTGACTTTGGGGTTGCCTAGTGGGTAAAAGACATAATTATTGCGTTTTTATAATTATAATTATAATGATCATTTTTGCATTTGTTGTACTAGCATTTATCCTTTCAGGACCTGTGGTGGCATTTCTTGTATTTATCAATATTTTCCTTTGACCGTACTCTCGACAAAGAGCTTTTTCAGAAGTTGACCTGTACCAATCACCATTAGCTGTCTTTTGCTAGATTCTTTGTAGAGGGTTAGCCTCATTCTCATCATATTCTACTTTCCTTTTCCTTTCCTTTTCCTTCTAAACTTTCAATCACAGAGATATCATCTGCCAGGTAAGTAGCTGCAACTTTGAATTTAAGACTTTGACAAGGCACGAAGGATCAAGGAGGTCAGAGTGATAGTTACCAGGAGAATGAAGCCCAGAGATGGCAGATCCCTCAAAGACAAGGACCCTGCACCCCAAATTAAACTGATTGAACAAATCCCAAGGTCTGGGCATACCCCATACATCCAGTACATTTATTTTTGGATTAATGTCTTCTACTGACTGTTCTATTCCTTTAGATTGGTTTATACAGAACAACCTTTTCTATTAAAAGTTCACATGTGCTCTCTAATGGTATGAGTACTTAGAGCCCTTCAGTTCAGGACAAAAATTCTGGCATTCTAGGTACTTACAATTGCAGTTTTGATGTCTCTGATGTTATAATTAAAAGTCCCCTCTATAAATGTAAATATTTTGGATTGCTTGCTCAGTTTGAAGAATCCCATGGAGGTAAACATGGACCTGAGAAAATTCTTCCACCAGGTATTCAAAAAGTGGGTTTCCTTAGGTAGATCAGGTTTGCAAAATAGTGGACTTAACTTAAAAGAAAATAATACCAAATTTAAAGTATTTCAGGAGATTAAATTAGAAAGTAAATTGAAATCTGGAATCAGGGATCCAATATTAGATCTCCCTAACCAGGAAGGGGAAAGGTCCAGTATTAGTCACAGATCTCTATGAAAAGAGAACCACAGGGGATATCTGTGACTATTATGAGAGTTTGTAAAATTGTCTCATGTGAGTGTGGGTTTGCACAATTTCAAATTTTGTAGGGTAGGCTATAATCTTGATCTGCTGATAAAGGTTTTCAATAAATTTTCTAGAAGAAGCTTGATGGCTGAATTAGGGGTGTAAATGATCTCTTCTGAATTACTCACCTCTTCTCTTATGGCTTTCAACTGATTGGATGCAGCATCTCTCATTGTTGAAGACAATCTCTTCAGTTGATAGTAGATGTAATCAGCCATAGATGCAATCAAATATTAATGACTTAAGTCCACAAAATATCCTCACAGTAATAATTACACAAGTGCTTTGCACGAGCAAATAACTGGGCACCATTACCTGGCTATGTTGACTCTTGTCCAAAATCCTGTTTTATTAAGAGTTTCATGGGAACTGGATGTGGCTCAAGTGATTGGGCTCCTGTCTACGATATAAGAGTTCCAGGGTTCGAATCCCAGAGTCTCATGGTGAAAAGCAAGCTGGCCCATGCAGCGAGTGGGCCTGAATGGAGAGCTGTCCCACACAGAGAGCTGGCACAGGAGGATGAGGCAACAAAAAGAGACACAAAAGAGAGACAATAAGAGATGCAGCAGACCAGGGATCTGAGGTGGCACAAGAGATTGAGTAGCCTTTCTCCACTCTGAAAGATCCCAGGATCGCTTCACGGTGCCATCTAAAGGGAAGACATTCTGACACAGATGAACACACAGATAGCAGACAGTGAGTGCCAAACAATGAGGGGTGTGGGAGAAATAAATAATTTTTTTAAAAAAGAGTTACTGCTTATAATTGTTAGAACAAGTAATAGTTAATTAGGGGAAGCTTGAAATAGAAACACAAGTGGCAAAAATCAAAGATGTAAGTATCAGAAGTCTGCATAAACTTACCATTGAAAATGTTGCTGTTTTATTAAGACACACATAATTAGGTGAAACTGCACAAGACTAGGCAGAGGAAAGAGATATGTAAAATGAACAATTCCCAGAGCTCGCACAGAACTGGGAGGTGTCTGAGTTCTGACAAGTCAGATTTGCAAGTTCCCTTTGTATAACCATGCATTCAGTAGAGGCCTCCCAAGTGCCATATCTAAATTTTAGGATTAAAATACTATACAGTGAAAGCTACTGTAAAACCAAGAACTAGCAAAGCTTAAAACTAAGTCTCAAAAGCACCAAGCTCATCCTCAAGTAACTTGACTGAATGATAGAACAAACTGCAATATGCTTTAAAGGAAGACAACAAACTCTCACCTTTTGACAACCTAATATTGGCAGTGTCCATATTCAATTAAACATTATTAGACATGTGAAGAACATAAAAATCTATTAACCATAACCAGGAGAAATAGTTGTGAATAGAAGTAGTCACAGAAAAGACAAAGATGATGAATTTAGCAAGGACTTTAAAAGAGTGATTGTAAATATACTCAAGGAATTAAATGCAAAGATAAAAAAATGAGTGCAGAAATTGAAGGAATAAAAAATAGAAAGAAATTGAACTCTAACAACTTAGTATCAGATTAGATACTAAACAACAGGGATTATTAATTGACGATAGAACAATAAAAACTATTCAAACTGCAGAAACGGTTCTAGAGGTAAGTCTCAGACTTTGAAACCTAATGGAGTATGCCCTGCAGGTTTTCAGAACTATTTGAGAACAGTGACCCTAATTCCCTTCCAATCTCTCCCTATGGTAATGGCAATGTTTGTTCTATGACTGTCCCTCCTTTGTATAATGGAGGCAGTTAACTTTTATTTTTTAACTTGTACCGTTCCAAAGTCAGGGGTGAATTTTTGCCCCAGGACAGTCTCTATGCATATAACTGATTTTGATGAGAATTTGTACTTAAAACTATTACTAAAATGATTTGAGGCTTTTGAAATATTGTGGTGGAATGAATGTATTTTGCATATGGAAAGAACATGTATTTCTCAGACCCAGAGGGTGGTGTGTGACAGTTTGAGCTTTTGTGGACCTTAAAAAATCATGTCTTTAGGGCTAATCTACTCCTATGCATGTAAACATACTGTAGGTTGGAACTTTGGGTTAAATTTGTTCAGTTAAGGGCTGTATTAGTCAGGCAAAAGGGTGCTGAGGCAAAACACCAGAAATCTTTTGTGGTTTTTTTTTAAGATTTATTTATTTATTCCCCCTTCCCCCATTGTTTTGCACTCACTGTATGCTCTCTGTTTTTCTTCTGTGTCTGCTTGTATTCTCTTTAGGTGGCTCTAGGAACCGATTCTGGGACCTCCAGTGTGGAGAGAGGCTGCTCAATCTCTTGCACCACCTCAGCTCCCTGGTCTGCTGAATTTCTTATTGTCTCTCTTCTGTGTCTTTTTGTTGCATCATCATGCTGTGCCTGCTCTCCACTTGGGCCAGCTCACCACATGAGCCAGGTTGCTTTTCACCAAGAGGCCCTGGGAATCAAACCCTGGCCCTCCTATATGGTAGATGGGAGACAAATTGCTTGAGTCACATCCACTTCCTTGTTGTTGTTTTTTTAATAGTATTTATTTGGGGTAGAAGTTACAGTTCTTTTGAAAATGGCTACCGAGTTGTCCCAGCACCATTTTTTGAATAGACTGTTTTGGCCCTTGACCTTTACATGTGAGGGTCAACTTCTGAGATCTCAATTCAGTTCCATTGGTCAATGTGTCTGTCTTTATGCCAGTACCATCCTGTTTTTACCACTGTAGCTAAGTAATTTTATGCTTTAAATTCTGAAGTGAGAGTCCTCCAACTTCATTCTTTGTAAGATGTTTTTGGCTAACAAAAGCCCCTTAGCCTCCCAAAGAAATGTGATATTTGGCTTAATTGGCTTTTCAGTTTCTGTAAAAACAAAAAGAAAAAGGCTATTGGGATTTTTATTGAGATTGTATTGAATCTGTAAATCAGTTTGGGTACAATTGACATCTTAAAAATATTTAGTCTTTCAGTCCATGAACATGGTTCCTTTCATTTATTTAAGTCCTCTTCAGTTTCTTTTAGCAATGTTTTGTAGATCCTTTATGTCCTTGGTTAAGTTTATTTCTAAATATTTGATTCTTTTACTCACTATTTTTGTTTTTGGCTTTTATAAGGGATATTTATTTGGGGTAAAATCTTATAGTTACAAGTCTCAAAAGAGTCCAACTCAATGTTGCTTTCTCGCCAAAGTCTATTGCCACATATTGAAGCAAGATGGTGCCAATCTGTGTGTTGTCTTTCCTAACTTCTTCCAGTTAAGGCTCTGTGGTCCCAGCTTCTCTCATCTCAGCTGTAGGCTGGCCTAGGGCTTATTTCCTTCCAGGCCTTCTCAGCTGCTAGGCTGCTCTGTTCTCTTCAGCTGCAAACTGTCAGGTTAATGGCTCATCTCTCTTCCTGAGGCTTTAGCTCTTTGAGTTTTCCCTTTCTGTCACATAGCAGGACCAAAAGGACCAAGCTGTCTCCTGTTCTATGTATCTTTTGTTTGCCTTCTTGAGTGAGTGTCCATTAATATAGGCCAAAGGGGGTGAGGACTAAAGCCAAGTTACACCTCACTGACATAGCCCAATCAGAACCCCTAAATTGATTTTATCAAGTAAATTTAATCACAGGCCCCTCACTGAATTAATACAATCAAAATGCAGTGACGGATATAGGCCATTTTACATCAGCATATACCACGCAGAACCGTGTGGGAGAGAGTGTGGTCTACGATATGAACTGTGGTCTATGCTTAGTGGTAAAGCCCCATGACGTGTATATCCATTGCAGGTGATGTGCCACACTAATGAAAGATGTTTATGTGGGATGTTATGGGGGGTGTGGGAGGTGGGGAACAT
Organism: Cabassous unicinctus; assembly: GCA_029593785.1. NCBI lineage: Eukaryota > Metazoa > Chordata > Mammalia > Cingulata > Chlamyphoridae > Cabassous > Cabassous unicinctus. The sequence goes on along the minus strand of JAQZBX010025144.1, from coordinate 10,981 downwards.
GGGAATCCCAGTAATTTCTGTGTGATATTTGGGTAATCTAAGCACCTTTTAAAATATACTTATATAAAAAATTAACATTTATGTAATCAAGTGCACATATATACATATATATTTGTATATCATTTTACAAATATTGGTTTGTATTGTGAAAAATTTGATTTTTACCCACAATAAAAAAAATTTTTAAAAAAATGCATCACAATCAGAGGAACAGACCAATTTCCAAATATTATCTTCCTCTTTTTTGGGGATTCATAAGTAATATCAAACTGCCAAACTGATGATTCCCAAATTTGTATGTACCATCCAGTCTTCTTTCCTGAGATACTGGCTTATATATCCCACTTCGTACTGAATAGCTCCACTTGGATAGACTGCATATGAATCTTGGTCTTTCTAAGTGCAAAAACAAGATTCTTTATTCTCATTTCCCACAGCAATCCTCTTGAATCTCAATTGATGGCAACTATTCTTTTAAATACTCAGAGTAAACACCCCAACACCACATATCCAAGCCATCATCAAAGCACATCCTTTAAAGGTTTCTTCCAGAATATAACAATTGAGATCACATCCATCAGTAACACCAGGTCTAACCCACCATTATATTTCACTTAGACTGTTGTAATAACATCATAACGATCTCCTCAATGGAAAAAGTTCTTCTATTGGTAGAATCACAATAATTCTATAGTAGAATAACAGTAAGTCTACTCTAGTCCATTGTTCATTCCCCAATCCTGAGGGTTCTGCTATGGTGATGCCCACTCCACCTCTAATTGAGAGAGAGTTTAGATCCTGTATTAGTCAACCAAAGGGGGTGCTCATGCAAAATACCAGAAATTTATTGGCTTTTATGAAGTGTATTTCTTTGGTGTAGAAGCTTACAATTACCAGGCCATGAAGCGAAAGTTACTTCCCTCTCCAAAATCTCTTGCCAAGTATTTGAGCAAGATGCCTCTTGACATCTGCAAGGGTTCAGGCTTCTGCTATTTTTTTAAGCTATTTTTTAATATATTTTTTGTTCTTTAGTTTCAGAAGAAATTTTGATTACATAAATGTTACACAAAAATTGTAGGGGATTCCCATATGCCCCAATCCCTAACCCTCCCACATTTTCCCACATCAACAACATGATTCATTAGTGTGGTACATTTGCCACAATTGATGAACATATCTTGGAGCATTGTCACTTATTGTGGATTGTAGTTTACATTGTAGTTTTCACTTTCTCCCACAAGTTTTTGCAAGTTATTACAAGATATACAATGGCCTGTATCTGTCATTGCAATGTCATTCAGGATTATTCCCAAGCCCCCAAAATGTCCCAAAATTACACCTGTTTTTCCCTCTCCCTCCCCTCACAACCTCCAGTGGCCACTGCCTCCACATCCATGATAAATTTTTTCCATTAGTAGGATCACAATTCTACAGTAGAACAACTGTAAGTCTACTCTAGTGCATCATCCATTCCCTAATCCTGAGGATTCTGGGGTAGTGATCCCCACTCTTCCTCTAATTGAGAGGGGGCTTAGATCCCACGGGGCTGATAGATGGGGCTTTCTTGCTTGCAGTTGCGGACTCTCTGTTCTTTGAAAGGTTCATTGTCAATTGTTATCTCCTTGTAAGTTGTCCTGGTGAGTCCAATGAACTGGACAGTAGGTTTTGCAAGACTGTTGGGATTCAGGACTCAACTGGCATATGGAAAGCCAAAGATTTAAGTCTCTTGGACATAGACCTATCAACTGTTTAACTAACTATAGGTTCAAATGGAGGGGCAGAAGAGCCAAGTATAGGGAAAACACAACTGAGTTCAACTCTATCACATGGTGGAACATAAATTCCAAAGTAAGGACCACTGGCAGGGCACCAATCTCCTGAAAGGTCTGCCCTGCCTACAGTGTCTGGATGTCTCCAGAGTCCTCAGGTGTCCTGCTAATTGAGGTAATATTAACTTTGGCAGTCAATGAGTTCCTGCAGACACATGCATAAGCATAACCTCTGAAATGGCCTTCTGACTATTTTTAAGTCTCTTAGCCCTATAAACTCATTTGTCTTTTCCCTTTCCCCTTTTTGCTCAAGGTCTTTTTCCAGTTGCATTGCTAGTTGATCCTTGGTCATCATCCTTTGGTGCCAGGGAGGCTCATCCCTGGGAATTATGTTCCGTGCTGGGGGATGGTAATGCATTAATATGCTCAATTTGGTATAGAGAGAGGCTGTGTTTGAGCAACAAGGAGGGTCTCAGGTGGTAATACTTAAGCATGCTATAATGCTGTGCTAAGTTTCAATTTCAAAAGTAATATTTCATAAGTACAGTCATAACAATGAAGGGGCCATCAATTATCTATCCTCCTTCACTAGTCACTGCCCCAGTACTCAGGGGATTCTTGCTGTCCCATAGAGAATGTGACAGAGTGCTCCAGGATGGAAATTTGATATTCTTTTGGTTATTGTGTGAATCTCCACCCACTGTGACGATGCCCCACGAACACTTAAACACATTCATATATCTTATAGGTATGCCCCAGGTGAACCTCCTCCAGTCCATCCCCCATCTCTGACACTCCATACTAATGACCCACCCCTGCCACAGTTGTAACCCTTCTGTGATCCAAAGCTTCTTCAAAATTTAAGCCAAAAAATTAACCAAATAAAATTTTTAAGGAAAATTATATAATGATAGTTTAAAAAATAATGAATAAAATACAAAAACTTTTTTTTTAAAGTCTGAGATAACAAAAAATAAAAAGTAGAGGATCAGAACAAGCTATATGGCATCAGTTTAAGTGGGTGCTCATCAAATCTGAGTTTTTCTAGGAGCCCACTGAGTGGGACCCTTTGGGGCATTGATCTGGAGGGAGCTAGACAGGGAGATAGATTGCCCAAGATAAAACCACGAGTTTTTAGACCCATGCCTGGAAATCACTGATGGCTAAGGCCTAACCTTAGGACAAAGAGCCATGGTGAGCTCCGAAGCCCGCCAACTACCCAGAAAGAGAGCATTCTCTGAGAGTGGGAGGTTTCTGGAAAAGGGGGTGAAGGGTTCCCTTTCTGTGGGTTTCATTTCCTGGATCTCCTTTGAGTTTTGAGGATCACACCAGCCAGCTTGAAGTGGTACCACACAGAGGGGAAAGGCAAATCAGCTGAGGAAACCTGATTTACTTAACTCCCCTTGTATACAGAGGCTTGGCCTGAGAGAGGGTGGAGTCAGCCAATTTAATAGTTCCCTGCTGAGGTCTTTCATAATTTCAACTCCTTTAAGTGAGTCAGGCAGTGGGAAGTACTTAATAAGTTAACAAGAGCCTATTTATGGTCCCCTGGGAAGAAGGGGTGGTCTACAAGGGGATTAAGAATGATTTTTATGCAGTGAACTCAGTCATCAGGGTCCCATTTGAATTTCAAAAGGGAATTCAACCTGACCAGGAGACAGGAGGGGTGTCTACTCACACAACCTGCCGAATTGTGCTGCCTTAGGAGAGTCAAACCTGCTCAGGAGAAAGTGACTGAATAGCTTTCTGAAGAGATTACTGACCCAATTAGAAAGGTAGCTCAGTGGATGAGTTTCCGCCTTGAATATATGAGGTCACTAGTTCAATTCACAGCTTCTCTAAGAGTAGCAATCCACCGGGATATCTAACATCCAACTGATATTCTAGGACCAGGAAAACATAGATATTATTTTTGTACTAGATTCTTTTGAGTCCCTTATTTTTCCAAAAAAAATTTTATCTTATATTACTCTCTAAAACCCACCTCAAAACCTGTGGAGAGAAGCCTGCAGGGTAATTGATTCATGAACAAAGGCAGTCTGAGAAGAACCACGAGGGCTCAAGAAGGAATGCTGTTCTTCCTTAGCTTTGTTTGACTGCTTGCTTGTGTGTCTGTTTGTTTGTTGTTGTTGTTGTTGTTGTTTGGTTCTTGTTTTTCTTTCCTCTTTCTTCCCCTCCCCCTTTTCTTAAATTAGCAGCTGCTAGCTTGTTTCTTCTTTGATGTGCTTCTTCTTCCTTCCCATTGTCTGTGTATACTTATTTTGTCTACCTATGCTATATCTTTCCCTTTACTCATCTTTCTGTCATGTGCTTTCTGTTGTGGTTATTTTCTACTTTTATTTACTTAGTCCTCAACTTTTCTGGTTTCCGTTTCTATCTTGTCTATTCTATTTACTTTTCTTTTAATTAACTTTTTTCTTTCTGTCTTTTCTTTTTCATTCTTGTATCATCATTCTACCCTTTTAAATCATTTGAAATATTTTTCTCTAATCGGTTTCCCATTTCATTGTAGATACTCCATTTTTTAATTCCTATTACACTACACTGCTTACATGAGTTAAATATTCATTTTAATAAGTCTAATCAGCCCCTCTTATAACTTTTACAATTTTTATTGCTATTATCCTTTTTTGTTCTTTTTATTTATTTATTTATTTTTACCTCTTTTGTTTCTCTTTTTCCTTCAAGGGAACATAGAAAACAGAAAGGAAATAGAACAAGAAGAACAAAGTGTCAAAGAGAAAACTTAACACAAATACAAAACCAGCAGGTAAATAAAACTCTAGAGCAGAAAGAGAAGCTAATCAACTGAATAAGCCCATCAAGATAAAAGATGACCAGAGGGCAACAAAAAATTACAAACCATACTAACAAACAGGAAAACATGGACCAGTCCAATGAACAAACTAAAAACCAGGAGGAGATACAGAACATGGAACAGCTAATTAGAGCTGTCCAAAGAAATATCATGGACCAACTTAATGAAGTAAAGGAAAAGATTAAGGATATTAAGAAGGCACTCGTAGAACATACTGAAGAAATTGTAAACATACATAAAATGATAACGGATATGATGGTGATGAATGGCACAACCCAAGAAATCAAAAAGACACTGGAATCACATAACATCAGATTTGAACAGGCAGAAGAAAGAATTAGTGATGAGGAAGACAGTACATCTAAAATCAAACAGATAGTAGAACAGATAGTTAAAAAAAGGTTGAAAAAATCCAGCAGGGACTTAGGGATTTAAACTAAAACACAAAACACACAAACTTATGCATTATAGGCATCCCGGAGGGAGAAGAGAAGAGTAAAGGAACAGAAGGAGTGTTGAAGGAAATAATGGCTAAAAATTTCCCAACCTTATTGAAAGAGATGTACGTACATATCCAGGAAGAGAGCACACCCCAAAAAGTATAAATGCCAACAGGCCTACTCCAAGACATATGCTTGTCAAAATGTCCAATGCTCAAGACAAAGAGAAAATACTCAAGGCAGCAAGTGAAAAGAGAACCATCATATACAAGGGAAGGTCAATACGATTAAGTGCAGATTTCTCATCTGAAACCATGGAGGCAAGAAGGCAGTGGTATGACATATTCAAGGTACTAAAGGAAAAAAACTTCCAGCCATGAATTCTCTATTCAGAAAAGCTGGTATTCAAAAATGATGGAGAGTTCAAAATATTCACAGATAAACAGAAATTGAGAGGATGCCAATAAGAAACCTGCATTTCAAGAAATACTAAAGGAATTTCTGTAAATTGAAAGGAAAAAACAGGTGAGAGAGAGTTGGAGGAGAGTGTAAGAACAACTAAAAAGACAAAAAGAAAATAAAAACAACATATGACATACATAAACCCAAAGAAAATATGGCGAATGTAAGAAATTCCTTGATAGTAATAACATTGAATGTTAATGGCTTAAACTCACCAGTCAAGAGACACAGATTGGCAGAATGGATAAAGAAATATGACCCATCTATATGTTATCTACAAGAAACCCACCTTAGACTCAGGGATTCAAGGAGGCTGAAAGTGAAAGGCTGGAAAACAATTTTACAAGCAAACAATAACCAAAAAAGGGTGGGAGTATCTATACTAATATTGGACAAAATAGACTTTAAATGCAAAAGTATTGTAAGAGACAAAGACAGACACTATGTATTAGCAAAATGGATAATCCTGCAAGAATAAAGAACAATCATAAGCATTTATGCACCTAATCAGGGTGTCTCAAAATACACTGGAAATACTAAGTGGAGAAATAGGTGCCTCTAAAATTATAGTGTGGGAGTTTAATACACCATCAAACCATTAGAAAGAACATCTCAACAGAGAATCAATAAAGAAACAAAAACTCTGGATACTACATTAAAGAATCTGGACCTAATAGACATATACAAAATGTTACACTCAAATACAGTGGATATACATTCTTCTCGAGGTCACATGGATCATACTCCAAGATAGACCACATGCAGGGCCACAGAACAGCTTTCAATTAATTTAGAAAAATTGAGATTATACAAAGTAATTTCTCTGAGCACAATGGAATGAATTTAGAAATCAGTAAGGGCCATAGAACCAGATTAGGCACAAAGATATGGAAGTTAAACAACACATTCTTAGAAAAACAGTGGGTCAAGGAGGAAATCTCAAATGAAATCAGTAACTACCTGGAAACAAATGAAAACCAGAACACAACATATCAAAACCTATGGGATGCAGTGAAAATGTACTGAGAGGGAAATTTGTAGCCATAAATGCATATATCAAAAATGAAGAAAGAGCTAAAATTGAATACCTAACTGCACACCTGGAGGAATTTGAAAAGCAACTACAAACTAGCCCCAAAGGAAGTAGAAATAAGGAAATAACAATGATTAGAACAGTACTAAATGAAATAGAAAATAAGAAAGCACTAGAAAAAATAAAACAAAAATCTGGTTCTTCAAGAAAATCAATAAAATTGATAAATTCTTAGCCAGACTAACAAAGATGAAAAGAGAGCAGATGCAAATACACAAAATAAGAAATGAGGAAGGGGATATCACCACAGACCACACAGAAATAAAGAGTAACATAAGAGGATACTTTGAAAAATTATATGCCAACAAGAATGATAATTTAGAGGAAATGGAAAAATTCCTAGAAACTCACAAGCAGCCTACATTGACAAAAAAAGAAATTCATTAACTGAACTGTATAATTACAAATAAAGACATAGTCTATTTTTAAAAACCTCACAACTAAGAAGAGCCCAGGACCAGATGGCTTCACAGGTGAATTCTACCAAGCATTCTGGAAAGAACTAACACCAATGCTGCTTAAGTTCTTAGAAAAAATAGAAGTAAAGGAAACATTGCCTAACTCATTCTGTGATACCAACATTACTCTAATACCAAAGCCTAACAAAGATGCCATAAGAAAAGAAAATTACAGACTTATCTCTCTAATGAAATTAGATGCTAAAATCCTCAAAAAACACTTGGTAAACACATCCCACAATGTACCAAATGAATTATACACCATGACCAAGTGTGTTTCATCCCAGGTATGCAAGGATAGTTCAACATAAGAAAATCAATCAATGTACTACACCATATAAACAGATTGAAAGGAAAAAATCACATGATCATCTCTATAAATGCAAAAAAAAGCATTCGACAAAATGCAACACCCTTTCCTGATAAAACACTGCAAAAGATAGGAATAGAAGGAAACTTTCTGAACATGATAAAGGGTATATATGAAAAACCCACAGCTAACATCATCTTCAATGGTGAAATCCTAAAAGCTTTCCCTCTAAGATGGGGAAAAAGACATGGATGTCCACTATCACCGATCTTATTTAACATTGTGTTAGAAGTATTTGCTCAAGCCCTGAGGTAAGAAAAAGATATAAAAATCATCCAAATTGGAAAAGCAAAGTAAGAATTTCACTATTTGCAGGTGATATGATCCTATACATAGAAATCCCTGAGAAATCTACAACAAAACTTCTAGAATTTATAAATGAGCTCAGTAAAGTACAGGCTATAAGATCAATACTCAGAAGTCAGTAATATTTCTGTATGCCAATAATGAGCAATCTGAAGAGGAAATCTGGAAAAAATACCATTTACAATAGTAACTAAAAGAATGAAATACCTAGGAATAAATTTAACTAAAGATGTAAAATACTCATATACAGAAAACTACACAACACTGTTAAAGGAAATCAAATAAGACTTAAATAAATGGAAAAATAGTCCCTGTTCATGAATAGGAAGACTAAACATCATTAAAATGTCTATCCTACATAACTAATCTTCAGATTTAATGCAATCCCAATAAAAATCAACACAGAATTTTTCATGAAAAGGAAAAACTAACTACAAAATTTATTTGGAAGGGTAAGAGGCCCTGAATCACCAAGGACAATTGAAAAAGAAAAAAGAAATTGCAGGAATCACACTATCTGACTTTAAATCATACTACAAAGCTGCAGTGGTCAAAACTGCATGATATTGGCACAAGGTTAGAGATACTGACCAATGGAACCAAATTGAGAGTTCTGATATAGATCCTCACATATACAGTCATCTGATATTTGACAAGGCCACCAAGCCCACTCAGCTGGGAAAGAAGAGCCTCTTCAACAAAGGGTGCTTGGAGAACTGGATATCCTTATCCAAAAGAATGAGAGAGGAATACCATGTCACACCTTATGCAAAAATCAACTCAAGATGGACCAAAGATCTACATATAAGAACCAAGATTATAAAGACCTTGGAAGATAATATAAGGAAGCATCTACAGGACCTTGTATTAAGAAATGGTTTCATGAACTTCACACCCAAAGCATGAGCAGCAAAAGAAAAAATACATAAATCGGTTCTCCTCAAAATTAAAAACTTTTGCTCCTCAAAGGATGTTATCAAGAAAGTAAAAAGGCAGCATACCCAAGGAGAAAAAATATTTGACTATCATATATCTGATAGGAGACTATTATCCTGCATATATCCTTCACCTCAAACATAAAAAGACAAAAACCCATTTAAAAAATGGGCAAGTGTCCTAAAGAGACTTCTCTAAGGAAGAAGTACAAATGGCTAAAAGGCACATGAAAAGATGCTCAGCATTGCTGGCTCTTAAGGAAATGCAAATCAAAACTACAATGAGATATCATTTTATACCCATTAGAATGGCAGCTATTAAAACATCAGACTATGAGTGCTGGAGAAGATGTGGAGGAATGGGCACCCTCATCTACTGCTGGTGGGAATGTAGAATGGTCCAGCCATTGTGGAGGACGGTTTGGTGATTCCTCAAAAATTAACTATAGAACTTCCATATGATCCAGCAATTCCACTGCTGGGTATGTACCTAGAAAATTTGAAAGCAAAGACATGAACAGATATATGCACATCAATGTTCATGGTGACATTATTCACTATTGCCAAAAATTGGAATCTAACCAGGTGCCCATCAACAGATGAATGGATAAACAAAATGTGGTATATACATACAATGGAATATTACTAAGCTGTAAGAAGGAATAAAGTGCTAACACACTGGATAACATGGATGAATCTTTAGGACCTTATGTTGAGTGAAGCAAACCAGACATTGAAGAATGAAAAATATATGACCTCACTGATATGAATGAAGGAAATTGAGCAGCCTCAGAGGCTATTGTCAGGAAGACAGGTTTACAAGAAATAGAAAGAAAGAAGAAAAATTTGAGCCATCACTTATACAGACATAACTAAGGAAAGGTGAAAGTGTGTAGTTGTGTATTGAAGGGATAGGACAGGAGGTTAGTGATATTATTGGGTTGAGGGGTGCAGGGTTGACAGGTGAGTATATTGGGAAGGGTGGGTTAGAAGGTCCAGGATACTGGGGAGAGGGTTAGGAGAGGAACCATGTGAACACTGGAGATTTGCAGGTATGTGGTTGAAAGTACAAAGGTGGAAATGCTCTTATGGCAATATGACAAGGAAGGGTTACAGGTTTAGGGTGTTGGATGGGGAAGGGCATTTGGCACAGGGTGCACATGGAGTAGACTTCTAGGGAGTGTGTGAGTGATCATTTTGTCATAATGTGTTGTATCAGTGGGTCGAGACCCACATAATGAGTGGGAAGGAGTTGGACACCCATTCCCGGGAGAACCAATTTGTGCAGAAATAGACAGGTGGGAGTCTCTTGAGAGCAATGGCGGTTCCTAATAGGGGAGGACAAACCACTGTGTCAAGACCTCAGTCTTGTTGCATGTAACTATGAATCTTGTCATCCAATGAGTCAAGCCAGGGGGTTGCCGTGGGTTGCAGGGATGGGGGTGGGGAGGGAGGAATAGAATGGATCAAACAGGGGTTATTTAGTGGTCAATGGATTGTTCTGCTTGACCTCATTGTGATGGACACGGGACATAGTAAATATCAAGATTTGTAAAATGTTCAGTCTAAACTGTAAACCTAGTGTAAACCATTGACCATGTTTACTAGCTGTTTTTCACTATTTGTTTATCAGTTATAACAAAGCTACCATCCACATGTAAAAAGGTATTAATATGGAGTAGGAGGAATGGGGGAGGATGTTTGGTATATGAGAGTCCCCTGTATTCTGTGTGTGACTTTGCTGTGACCTAAAACTTCTTTGAAAACAAAATGAAAAATAGAGACTAGGAAATGAGTAGGGGAAGGTGCCACAGAACAGACAGGACATCAGATATTGCAGTGATGAAAGACAAAATGACAAAAAAAAAATTTTTAAATACTTTTCATTGTTTTAATATCCCAATTTTAATTTTATTTTGTTTTAGTTTTTTAAAATGTTTATGTATTTTATCTCATATTTAATCTTATCATTTTTATTTCATTTTCCTATTAATTGTATTCAGCTATTGTAATATCTTCATTGTTGAAGAAGCTTTGGATCACAGAAGGGTTACAACTGGGGTGGGGAAGATTGTTGGTGTGGGGTGTCAGGGATGGGGGATGCATGGGAGGAAGTTCACCTGAGCATACATATAAGGTATATAAAAATGTTCAAATGTTCACAGGGCATTGTCATGGTGGGTGGAGACACACACAATAAAGGAGAGAATACTGAATTCCCATCCTGGAGTGTTCTGCCACATTATCTAAGGGAGCAGCAACAGTCCCCCAAGTGCAGGGGCAGTGAATGGTGGAGGAGGATGATCCACTGATGGGCCCCTGATATTGAT
>JAQZBX010025143.1:0-29726 GCA_029593785.1 Cabassous unicinctus | reverse complement strand
GACTAGCAAACTCACCATCAAACATAGAGATGTTGAGATTGAAAAAATTCATTGCTGGTTACTCAAAAAGAAAGAGAGAGAGAGAGAGGCAATGCTAGTAGCCCTTTGTAATATAGAGGTACATGGCAATGGGAAAAATAATGTTTGGGGACTTTGAAAATGTGTGTGTGTATGTGTGTGTGTAAGCAAAAGAGCACACAAGCCAAGACTTTAGTGATTAAAAAGCTGTAGGATTCACAAACAATGACTGTAAAATGTTTCTAGACATGTGAATAAAGAAAAAGGAGAAGCCAGCTTCTTGACCACAACCTAATTGCACTCAGGCAAGCACACACAACACATGCAAACTCATAAAATTCAATACATTGATTCAGTCTTTTGGTGAAATTATATCTGCTGTGGGAAACCAGAATTATTCTTATTGTAACAATCTCCTTTGTTTATCATTGCCTATGGAGAAAAATTTTCTCACTTTCGACAAACCAATATATCTCATTGATGCTGCTGAACCATGATGCGCTCTGTGAACATTTGGCAAGAGGAAAAGTCACACTACCTACTCTCTAATTTATTTTCAGTCCCCTCTCCCCACCAGTGATTATGCAAATAATCCTTTGTCCTGATAAGCTTTTATTCCAGGGATCCAATGTAAAAGGGAGGCAACAAAATATATATTCCCCAGCACCAGTTCTCCTTCTAATATATTAGATTCCTTCAGCAGATTTTTTCCTCAGCAGGCTTCCCCTTACTTTCAGAATTTTCCTCCTTTCCCCCTCACCTACTCATTTTGCAGCTAAGATGTGAAAACTGTGAGATCTCTCAGCAAGTTAGTGGTTGAGTCCAGGTTAGCATTGGGCCTCCTGATTATCAACCATGGGTCATCTCACAGCAGGGCACACTTTAACTCCTTTTCAAGACAGCAGTACCTCCTGGCTTCTTTTGAATGCAATGGTGTATCACCATTAGCATCAATTATAAGTAATTAACTTGAAAATCTTTTCTCCCAGGAAGGACTTATTTGCAATATTGGTCTGGATCAGATGCAGATGTCACACTGCCATGGGACTACTAAGGGAAAATTTTTCAATGGCATCACAATCTCCTTGCTGACAGGGACTAAGCCTTCTATCTTGGTACTTTTATCAGGGCCTGAAATATTCTTCTTGTACACAATAGATGCTCAGAAAATTCTAGAGAGGTGAAAATGCCTTAGAAATATGTTTCTTTGGGAGAATTATGAATGTATTCCCTATGAAAGATGATAAAGTAGCTACCATGGTTATAACGAACAAAAACTTCCGTGGTCACCATCATTTATAAGAATGGTATTTTAGAGATTGGATGAAAGTTGAATATTTTTGAGAAGGAATTTTTATAAGAATGTAGTATGCTAATCTCTGGATATCTCTCATTGGTGACGCACAGCCCACTCAGAATTGACATGTACAAAATTGAACTTGTTATCTTGAAACAGATAGCCATAAAATATATGTATTTCCTTAAATAGGTTATATTTAAACCATTTAAATTTTTACTCTAATGTGTGAGATTATGAAATTAGCAAGATTCTGAAAGCAGAGACCCATAAATTGGGATGTTGGGATGTAATGGTCAAAAAAGGGAAAATGCCATATTCTCATATCTTTAAGCCCTTGACACAAAAGTCTTTGAGACAGAGTCCCACTTGCTAAAAGGACCCTCAGTGCAGTGAGCTTATCTCAGACTGATAATATATGTCTACCCAATGGCTGGGCCTCTTGATTTTGACCCAAATAAATTAACAGTGCAAGGTTAGTGTTCTCTGGGGTATCTCTAGGATGATCAGAATAGGCTTCTGCAAAAGCTCATTCTGACTGGCTTGGCACAGAGGCATTATTGATACTCAGCTGCTTGGAGCCAGAGAAGAGTGACAGTCGGCTGCTCAGTTCATAAGTCCCCTGACCTGGTACTTATGGCATCTCTTTCTTCTTTTTTTTGTTCTTTTGCCTTTTGTATTTTCCATAGGAAACTGTGGGTTACTTATTATTTTCTCATACACATTTGCCCAACACAAAAGCCCTTGACAATCATCACTTTTATTTTATACACTTCTTTTGGGCAAAATCACCTCTCATAAGTAATTCAGAGGAATGAATCTTCAATGGTAGGTTAATTACACAGTCCATGCTAACACTTACATATCTGTTAATATATGAGCCCAGGTAATAAGCTGAAACAAATTCAGGGCATGCATCACAGAAGCTGTGCACACATCTTAAAGAAATACATTTCATAAGATTATGTTATCCCATCACATGTCATCACATCAAACATCTTTGTCCTTTGGGTTGTCCCTGTAAAGTAGCAACTGTTCTATGAAAATCTTGTAGGTTTCCTTGATTCTTATTCTTACCTCCACATTTTGCTGGTCAATAAATATAGAAGATTTTACCTCTCACCTTATCTTAAAGTTATCTTTTTGTATTGCCAGTCAGTCTTGTTTCAGACAAATGTCTTATCTATGTAATTTCAATTTTCTTCTAACTCCCCAACACACAGAATCATACTCTCTTGCATTGTCTTCCACTATACACCCCTTTACTATGTAAATTCCAGAATAATTAAGAGAAAATAAACTAATCAACTTAACATCTTGCTAATGTCTTCCAATAATACCAAATTCCCCAAAGCATAAAACCACAAAACACTACTTGAAAAGTACAGCTACTATCCCTTCAAATTATCCTGTCAACTTAATTCCCATGAGTTCAATGTTCCAGACAAAGCAAACTGCTAGTTTTTTCCAAAGCATGCCATGATATCTCACCCCTCCAAAGATTGGCCTAACTAAGCTTGCTCAATTAAATGACTGTCTTTCTTTCCTGTACTGGGCCAACTCTAGAACTTTTCCCTAATAGCTCAGGTTGAATTTAGTTCTGCCTACCTCTGAGTTTCCATAACACTCTACATATAAAAACCATGGATAGTCCTTACATACGGTATGGATATTATATCTCTGAGTGTTTACATAATTTAAAAAGCTCCATTTCACATTCATCTCATATTGAATTATTTCAGGAATATTCTTTTTGAATGAATAAATGAATTAATTTTGAAGGAGTTTGACTAAAAATCTTATGCCAGCAGTCAGTTATGTGAGTGCGTGAGTGTGTCCAAGTATTGAAGGCATATCCAGCACAGTTATTACATGATTGCCATGCCAGCCTTTGTCTCACCTCTGAGAATAGATCTTCTGTGCCCATCACCAAGGAAACATTCTGGAACTCCTCAAACTACCATCAATTTATCTGTACCCCTGGGATCTAAGGACATTGGAGACAAATTGGATGCTCCATTTCACCAGGATTATTTGGCCCTTGCACTGATATATTTTTAATTTGATTTCCAAAATTTCTTCGTTTCTGATTTTGAAAATAATATTAACATTGCTTAATATGTATCTTTTTTGATGAGACAAAATAATGCCTTTATTAGGGAAAGAAGGAATGCATAAATCAATCCTCTCTTCAACTGGCAATTGCAATCCTCATTCAGATCAACCTGACATAATTCCACTTCAAATTTAAGAGAAGACCTAGTCATCCTTTCAGCCTTGGCATCTGTATCACTTGGTCAGATTTTCCCCAACTCCTAGACCCATCTGTTCTGCATTCTTATATCACTCTGGGTTTCCCTTAGCATGATGCTCCTAACAACTGTAGTTACTTATTTCTTGTCTTCCTTCCACACCCATCTAGTAACTCCTATGGCACAGGGACAAAGTAAGTCTTCCTAACCATGGTATCCCCAGTACCTGGCACTGTGATGGGCACATACCAGAGGTGCAATAATAACATTTAATGAAAGGATAAATGAATAAAGGTTCTTGGCAGAAAGTACAAATTATCAAAGCCTTCCTGCTGACATGAAGTACAAGGTATTTCCTTTAGTACCAATAAAGTTCTTTTAATATTCAACAATTCTTAAGGGGAGATCTGACTATTTATAATTCAAAAGGAAATAAATATTTCACATTGCAATTAATCTTTCTGAGCTGGCCAACTGAGCCATTCATAGGACTTTAAATATTGTAACCAAGAGCTCCCAGCTGGCTTATTGGACTGCTGGGAACAAATAACAAACAAGGGATCAAATCTCTTACTCCGGGTTCCAAAAAATTCAATAAATTAATTTGACATTCAATTCTTGATTATCCATTCCTTTTGAATGGAGAAGAAGGGTGGAAATCCTAAGAGTATGCAAAACAAAACTCACCTATATTTACCTTTAGAGTGGGCTTCATTTTCCTTTACTTTGCGCATGCTTGTGTCTGCCATTCTGTAACTCATCTTAAACAACATCCTGAAACCAAAATCTATTTCTAATGGACTTAGAACTTTGTCTCTGCCAGTTCACTACTACATCATCATTCCACATTCATGCTAGACAGGGGGCCTCATCTCATAAGTCATGGTCATAGTCGTCATCATCATCATCATCATCAGTCTCATCATCATCATCATCACCATCACCATCACCATTTCTTCATTTACTGGGTGCCTACTATATGCCAACAGCTAAGCACATTATTTATATTACCTGGATGCTGTAATTACATGGGATATGTGCAAACATCCCTATGTTTCAGATGAGAAAACCCAGGCTCAAAGAGTTAAGGTAATCTCCCAAAGTCACATATTTAACAAGTAAAAGAACCTAGATTAAAACTCATAAGTATACTTCAGAGCCTTTGATATGCAAATTATTCTATGGGAAAAAAATCATGGTTTAATTTCTCTAATGTTGGAGTTCTATTGATGAATCTTTGGAGTGGAAGAAAAGATTTAATTATAAAACAACTTGGGCTTAAAAATAAATACTCCTCAAGTTGCTTTATCTGCATGGGTTTTCTGTAAGTCTACAACTTCCCTAATATATATATATATATACACACACATATATATATTATTTTATATAACATAAAAATAATATATATATTTCAAAACAAACTGATCAAAGAGGTATCAGAAAATTTTTTTAAATTAAATAAAAACAAAACTAAAAACACCTGAGCTTTCTAAATAAAAATATATAAATACTCCTCAACCTCTATTTTTTTAAAAACAGTCAGAAGAGAAAACATAAGAACTGCAGTAATGTGAGCAAAGCACAAATACCAATAAGAAGTTGAAAGCAAGATGTGCATCCCCTATTTGAGTCTTCCACCAAAGATCTCCCCTTTTCCTCAGGAGAACTATCCAGCACTGCTGTCTGGCTCCAGAAAGGCAAGATCCCACCTGACTTTCTGTTCATAGTTTCCACCTAACTTGTCACATCTCTTGATTTGATTTCCATTGTCTGTTGGTTGAGTGAACTGACTGACTTCCTGAAAATCCTCAAATCCAGGCAGTGTGTTTTGGAACAACCCCTTCCACGCCTTGAAGACTGACTTTCATGTGGTGATGACCTCTCTGAGTAGTTCTGCTTCCTTTCCTCTTTTACCTTTGGATAATGGCCTTCTATTAGTACAAAAGTGGGTAGTCATTTTTTCCATTGCTGAAATTTGGTAGAAAGTTATAGTAGGACTATATGGCCACCTTATCCTATTCCTAAAAAAATGACTGTGTGCCTGTGAGCTGCTATTAGAATTTAGATGGGAATGTAGTAACTAACATTTTTCTTCAACATTTTCCTTCCTTCCAACCTCTTATAACAATGCTGGGAACACACCAATGTTTCTTTTTCATTCTAGCAACCACTTCTTTAGCTTTGTTTGAAAACCTAAATCAATAAAGTCCCCATCTTCATAAGTCACAGTGGTTTTGGCTGAAACTGAAAACTATGATTCAGATGATGCCACTATTATGAAAGTTTTATGCATGTATGTTCTTTAATGAAACAATCATAAAGTTGAAACCATGAAATGAATACTGTTCTTTCCCATGTTCCAAGTAAATATTTGACTGCTACTGGAATTCAGAAGCCTAAATGCTAATTTTTAAAAGGTTTGTTTAGATGAAAAGGGAAATGTTTGTAAGCTGCACCCATACCTGAGATATGCTTAATGACACAAAGGTGGTCTAAAGATGCTGGTTAAAACACTGATCTCATTCTTCCCGGGCTTCTGTAGACCTTTGGATAGATGAGGCAAATATTAAAACAACCGTGAGGATTTTTTTAAATTTCAAAACCTTTCTCAGAATCAGAGACAAATTTTGATTAATTTTGGCTTTGGTAAGTGTTGGGTCATCAACAAACATCTACTTCAGTCTGATACTTTAGTGGTTAACAAATTAAAGCCCATAGGACAAATTGGGCCCACCTCTTGTTTTTGTGAATAAGGTTGTATTGGAACATAACCATTTGTTACCAGTTTGCCTATGGATACTTTCGTGGCACAATGTTAAAATTGATTAGTTACAACAGAGACCGTTTGGCCTAAAATATTTACTACCGGGCCCTTTATAGAAAAAGTTTGATGACCTCATTTTAAATAAAATTGGCATTATGTTAATAAGATTTAGGCTTCTACAGATTTCTGAAACAGTAATAAATCCAACCCTTAATTTTCTGAACAGCCATTACTCCCAAACACATTCCATTTGTAGGTGCTACGAATCATGCTTTATCATTTTCTTGAATTCTTAAAAAAAAAAATGCACTGAAGGAAAAATAACATAGCAGAAGAACTTTTGATGAAGAAATTATATAATAGAATCCCCTGGAAAATCAGGAAATATTCTTGAAAAGCAAAAACTACTCACTTTGCCCCTTCACCCATCCCTTCACTATTGGCAAAATGAGAAGCATGGCCCAAATCACTGGAGACACCAAGATCACAGATCTGCACAGGAGAGCACACCAGTGGAAGGAAGCATAAATGCAGCAGTTCTCAGCCATGATTTCACATTAGAACTATCTGGGAAGATTAAGAAAATGTCAATGCCAAGTCCCACACCATACCAATTAAATCAGAGTATTTGGATGTGTGGCCAGGGCACCAGAATTTTTAATGTTCCCCAGGTGATTCTACTGTGCAACCAGAATTGCAAACCACTGATTCCAGTTTTTAAGGAAACTGTATGTAATAAGGAAGCCACTTGGCTTCTTTGGCTTTTTCCATTAAATTTGTAGAATGAGAGAGTTGAAATAAAGTTCTCTAAGGTCATTTCCATCTGTGATTTTAAGTTCAGATTAGTTTAATTAAATTAATTTCCCCCAGAAATGGAAGTATGTGACATTGTGACATCCTGTGTTATAAATTCAGCATGAAAAGAATTCAGAGCAAGGATGTGCTCGTCACCCTGGGAACTTGGGGCACTTCATTAGAAAGAAGACAAAGATGATATTTATATGGCTACTCTATGATTCAACACGTCATATAGGAGAGGAGCAAAACTAATCTCAGCCAAGCGAAGTGCTGCTCCTACTACTGGTATCTGCAATCATCCTCATCCAGGCTCACTTCTGTTTAATAGCCAATGCATAAGCACATGCCTTGAGTTTCACATTGTGCAGCAAGAAGGATTGCAGGTGAGAATATTTTCTTGGGAGTCAGACAGTGATGGCTCTATTCTGGCTCTGACACTTATCAGCTGTGAGACATCCGCAAAATAAGAGCAATCACTTCTTTATTCTAAGATCATTGTGAGGATTAAAAAGAATAATGCATAAGAAGGGCTGAGTTAGTGCAGTGCTAGTCTCATTGTAGGCTAAATGAATAGTGTATCATTATTATAATCATTATTACTACTACTACTACTACATATCCTTTGGCTATGTACAGGTGAATGAATGAAAGTCTCCTCCATGTTTTATAAGCCATGCATACAAACAACACATAAAGGAGCTAATTTTATTAATATTATAAGTACTTTAAAAACAGCAAGATGGGAAAGCTTCTTTTTTATATGAAATATTTCAAATATTCACAATGTTGTTAGGGAATATTGTGAATAGTGATGTGAGCACTTATTCCCTTCCCTTCACTGCAGAATGAATGGCATCCCCACGTGCGTTTAATACTATTATTGCACATGGTATGTCCTTAGGCAATATATGGTATTAGTCTTGTTCTGAGTGTTATTAAACTTCAGATAAACAGTACCATATTATATGCACTGTTTAATATTGCTCAACATTATGATTTCAAGATTTTTCCATAGTACTAGATGCAACTCAAGTCCATTCACTTTTTGAGTTGTTATTATTCTATTGGTGAAGGGTTTTCTTATCTACATTTTTTAGTAGAGAAGTTGTAGGTTTACAGAAAAATCATGCTGAAAATACAGAGTTTCCACAGACCCCATCTATTATTAACACCCTGCAAATTCTGGTACCATTGTTACAATTGATTAAAGAATATTATTATAATTGTACTATTAACTACACTCCATACTTTTCAGTAGGGTTCATTGTTTGTGTTGTTTTAATTGCTATATTCTATACCATTTAATGATTCTGCCACAATGTATTTATCCTTTCTCTTGTTGATAGATATTCAGTTTCCTTTACTGTGTATCACAAAAGAGAAATGCAGCTATGCACATTTATATGCATGTTTTGTTGTTTACAGGTGTGAGGGTTTTGTCCAGAGAGATTGGAAACTTGGATTTTTAAAGTGTAAAAGAGCCTAGTTTTTATTTTATTCTCTTAATTCAAATTTATTAAAGAAGACATCATGTGGTTTGAAACAAAACCTGTCCCTAGGCCAACTTAGGACTATGAGTTTGAGATCTTCATTGTAGGAAAAAATGAGTTTGTGCTCCTTCTCTGCTTTTAACTCACAGGCCTTTTAGCTCCTTTTGTCTTAGTTTCCTCATTTGTAAATTGTGGATAACAATAATTGTCCCACTGAGTTGTGCAGAATAAATAAGTTTCATAAACATTAAAGCAGTGTCAAAATAAAAGGAAATTCCCTGTGACTTCCACCATGTGAATTCATTCAACTAGATAAGAGGGAACAAGAAGAGAAAGGAGACCATTTAGTAGAATCCAACATTCCTTAAAGAAATCCATTCTGAGACCAGCCCATGACATAGCTCAACAGAAGTAGTCTGCATTAAGAAATAGGAGCTTTAATACATTTTCCTTCCTACTGGTTTGGTGCAACCAAAATCCATTCACCATAAAAAAATGAAGCAGTTAAAGCAGTCCTTGTCAGGTTACTGAATAGGTTAAATCAGAATTTAATATAAAGCTCCCAATATATTTCCTAAAGTAGATGTACAGTACATGTTCTGTTACCTCCTATATATCTCCCTTTGCCCTTCTGGACTGCAAGGCTAAGCGCTGTGGTGCACAAAGAGGAGTATAGTTGCACAAAGATGAATGCAGGTGCACAAAGATTAACGCAGATATGCAAAGATGAATGCAGGTGCACAAAGCTGAATGCAGGTACGCAAAGATGAATGCAGGTGTGGAAAGATTGACGCAGGTACACAAAGAATGCAGGTACACAAAGAGGAATGGTACAGTGGGGCAATCCTCAAGGACATGTTGGTCTAAGGAATGCCAAATTCAGAAGGTGCTGTGGTGGAGAGGAGCATGACTGCCTGGGACCAATAAGCAGGGCTCTGTGGCCCTATGCCACCTTCTACAAGCTTCTGTGCCTTAGTTCCCCTGTGTGTAAAAGGACAACTGTAACAATACCAACAACAAGGGGACTAAATGAGACCAATACATGGAACATGTTTTAGCACAGCACCTGGCATTTAAATGAAAACTCAATCATTGTTGAGTGGGACAGTGGCCACTTACTTAAAACAAAAGTTCTGAAGACAGAGACTTGGATGAGAGGCAACAGTAATTTATTTCTTTCTCATGAGAAAAGGCACACACCCAGGCCAATGGAAGTGGGCAAGTGCACGTGATCAGTGTAAGAACAAAGGTTATATAGTTCCCCTGATGTAATGCCCCATTTCCCTCCCTCCCCAACTTTACCCATCTCCCATTGGCTGGGAGTTGTGGGCTTACAATCTTAGTTGTGAAAACTAACCCAACCTTAAGGCAAAAAGTTTAAGGGTAAGATCTTAGTGTCCGAGTTCATCCTCTGAACTGACGTGGGCTTTTTTTTGGGGGGGGGGGCGGAGAAGTAACTCAAACAAAAATGTGGGAGCATTAGATAAGTGGGAACAGGGAATTCAGTTTGAAAAGAGGCCACCTAGAATAAGGGAGGGTTATATAAGTGGGAACAAGGAATTCAGTTTGAAAAGAGGCCACCCTTTGTTCTATTTCTCTCATTATGAATTGTTTCTCTTCTCAACCACGAGAAGCAAAATGCCATACTTTCCACAGGAAGTCAGAAGATGTTTGAATAAACTATAACTTGAAAAAGGGAGAGGATTTCAACAGGCAGTGATGCACATGATATGAGAGAAATTTTTCAAAAACAGGGAACAGTGTGTGCAAAAGGAGTGAAGTGGGAAAGCATAGGGTAAGTAAGGTTTCAGAAGCAAGGTTACTCCAGAAAGTCATTCAACTCTGGGCACAATCAGGACACCAAGCCAGATTTGTGCAGGTTCTTTTGCCCTCCTTACAAGTCTAGTGCATTTCTCTAGCGTGAACAGAATTCTGGCTTTAAGCACAGTGTCAGATGGCCATTTTCCTTGGAATCAGAGAGTAGCTGTAGGTTTGAGCACATGAGGACACCATGACAGACCTTGTGCCTGAGCACCTGGAGAAGGGCCAAGGATGAACTGGGACAACTCGGGACACTACCTTTCAAAACGAGCCTTGAAGTCCACACCTGTGGTGATATAAGTCCCTGACTCACCTGCTCCAATGGAAGGTCTCTGTGGCTTGGACTGCTGGGTGGGGGAATGGGAGGTACATCTGCGTAAGCCCCACAAATGAGCCCTTCTCAAGGTATGAGCATGACTACTGCTTAAAATGTAGAGCCCTTGCCAGAGGGCAAGGAGTGGTAACTGGACAGCAGCTTCTCTGAGTCATTTTTAAAAGCCCCTCTCACACCTGGAGAGAAAATATCCCTGGTACCACTGGCATGGCATTGTGAAACCTAAAAAGTCCTTCTTTGGGAGGAAGCAGAAGTTGACCCAACTGTCAAGTATTTGAAATGTAAAAATCCCAGGGCTCCTGGGGGAGGAGAGAAGAGACAGAGCCCATGTCAGAGGAAATTAAACCCTCTGAGGATTGAGGAAACTGTGGGCTGATGAGTTTACTCTGAGAAATCAATAAGGCTTTCAGAGAGCAGGGGAGAAAAAAAAAAAAGTTCTGGAGAGAGGGCAGAGAAAGCAGGGTCAGGTGGGATTTCTGGACCCTGAAAGGCTCCTATCAATCTCTCTGTCCCCACCCCACCCCCGGCCCCAGACAGCAAGCTGGGTCGCCAGGGTGTTGTAACATGGCTCATAGTTCCCCCAGTTTGATGAGTGAAGTTAACCAAAAGATAAATTAAAATATGCTGCCAGGGTACTTTAATCCATCCCACTCCCTCTCTTGCAGAATAAAGTTCAAGTCCTCGAGACTGCACAATGAGCTGCCAATGCTGGGGTCCTCTCCTCAAGTCTCTCTCTTCTCAGGTCTCACTGCTCCTCCCAGCCCACTAGCTGCACAGCACAGCAGGTGCTTGCTGATCCCTGCCAGCAGGACAGGCTCTTCCACAACTCCCTCCCAGCTGCTGAGCCTGCACATCTTCCTCTCCTTCCTTAGGTACCCTGTTCCCAGGACAGCCCTCAAAAGCAAGCTCAGCGTCACCTTCTCTGATGCTTTCCTGATTCCCCAGGGCCTCTTCATAGGATTAGTCAGTGCTTCTTCTGTGTCTTTCACAGGACATTTTACAAACCTCTAGTATGGTTCTTATTACTTAATCAGTGTATCTTGAGAAGCAAGCACATCTCAGACCTTGTGTTCGCTGCTGGAAATAAAATGGTGAGCCTAACACCATGATTGCTGTTAGGGAGTCTCCAGTCCAGAATTGTGCACACACAGGTCAATGACAAATGCAGGATAGCAGTAAGTTTTGCTCATCAAGGTAAAGAGGTGTCCTTAAAAGAGCCCCTAACAGCCCATGGCTTAGAGGGCTTTAGGCTAGCCCCTAAGGACTGCTAAAAAATTCACATGCTTACCTTGCCATTGACGTGTCTGTTTTTACTTCTAGACTGTAATAATGAAGCATGCTATTTTTTGTCTCATAAGCTCCCTTTAAAGCTGTCTGGTGGGCTAGTTGTTCCTTTACTTCCTAGATGAAATTTAATGGAGGCTTCATGATATTTTTTTTTACCACATTTACGTTAGAAAAATCAGTTTACTTGGTATCACAAAAGTAGTATAGCAGTTAAATACTAGCTTTTTCCAATCCCCTGTAGCAATCAGACCTAGAAATGGGATTGAGCTTGTGGCTAGCAGGACAGTGCTTACCAGATAACTTCTGTCATAAACTGGCATTCACACAGTCTGGGCACAGCATGTCTGTAAATCTGGTTCTTTCTTACTGTGTTTTCGTGGGGTCTTCACAATCTCTCCTTATCTCTGAGGATCCATGTGTGCTATTCTCTTGATGTGGGAAACATAGCTCCATTTTTATCAATCAGAGTCCACACAGGAAAGCAGAAAATACACTGGTTATTTTAACAGAGAGAATGGAAGATAGGGGAAGAGCTAAACAAGTATGAGGGCACTTAAAGGCAAAAAAGGGAAACTGAGGTAATTGAGAGAGAGTTTATTTAGGAAGAAGTTACCTGTCCTAAATCTGCAGGATTTAAAGGAATGAACTTGGGGATTTTGGAACATAAAAGCTTAGAGAAAGAACCTCAGGGAGCTGGATCTCAGCCCTATAATGAGGGAGTGCTGCCCAGTTGGAGCAACTTCAAGTTCAAGTGCTTGAGGGAGAGACTCCATGGAGCTGAGACTCAGAGGGAGTGGGAGCTAGCTGGTGCTGGTATCTCTGAAGAATGGTGAGGCTGGTTCTAGGAAAGCAGAAAAAACTGAGAACTGAAATCAAGTGGTGCTCAAAAATCTGCCACTGCAGACATGAGCAGCCTGCAAAGAGAAAGGTTAAGTTCCTTCTCTGTCCTCTAGCCTTCCAGTCTCCCTCTAGGAGCCCCATTGGCAAGACCTACCAGAGAGCCACTGGCAAAGGAGAAATATGGTTTGTGGGGTCCCAACCCTAAGGTCACAGAACAGAATATAGAAGGGTGAGTTTGGAACTGAGAGACACTAGTTTAATCACTAATGCTCATTTACATTTCCTTCTTCATTACCTAGGAAACAGGGTATTCCACCTTCTTGACAAAGGTTTCCTTGCCACTTGAAATGACCCTCTTTGACAGGATTTAGACTAATATACATTTGCTTTCTTATTCACAGCCTTAGCCTGGTCTATGGGGTAGTAATTACATACTCTCTGCCCAAAGGGGCAACTTCCTTTTCCTTCAGTTCTCCTTGTAGCTCCCCTTAGGATCCCCTTAGGATCTTTCAGGTGGGAGCCACATGTTGGTTCACTGTCTTTCAGCAAATACAAATGACACATATCAAGCCTTCCTAGTGATTCTCTTAAAACATCATTTCTTTGACTTGCAACCAAATGCTTCTTCATTCCTCATGGCACCTCTAATCTCACGTGAGAAAATTCTTGCTTCAACTCTGGTTTCTTCCAAATCTTTTATATGATCATATTCTTGAGGAGTGACAAGTCATGGAATCAGATTTTTCTTCCTCTTTTTGAAACCCACATACAAGATCTTGCACCTCATTCTGGAATATTGCATCTATTTATTAAAGCCATCTCTGAAGTTTCCATTTTGACATTCCGTTCATTTTTAAATTCAAAATTAAAGGAAAGTGTTACATGTTATACTCCATGTCATTCATACAATCATTTCCTTATCATAAGCATTATCAAGATAACAAAGAGGGAAGGGCATCATCCTTTCCCATGATGTATGTATGAGCTAAAAGGAAAATAGAAATATAAAGAAATAATTAGAATGTGATATGAAAAAGTTAAGGGGAGGGGCCTTGATGAGGAAGGTACAGACATAGGACTGCTAGAGTTGGGATTATTTTATTTTATTTTTAAAGAAGCTTTAGATTACATAAATGGTACATCAAAAATATAGGGGATTCCCATATATCCTACCCCCCTCTCCCTCTCACACTTTTCCCCATTTAAAACATCTTTCATTAGTGTGATACATTTTTACAATTGATGAACACATATTGAAGCATTGTTATTAACCATGGTCTATAGTTTACATGGTTTACACCTTGCACCACAAAATTTTATAGGTTTTGACAAAATTTATAATGGCTGGTATCTGTCATTGCAATGTCATGCAGGACAATTCCAGTGTCCTAAAAATGCCCCATGATACACCCCTTCTTCCCATTCCCTCCCCTCAGAACCTCTGGTGACCACTGCCTTTATATTGAACAACAGTTTGGCCAGTTAGAGAAACACAGGGATTTCCAGGCTTGAGATAAAAGATAGAAAAAAGGGGCAAACACAAATAGGAAATATGGTATTGACCATCCTGTAACAAATCACATAGGCTACAGAGTTTGGATCTGGCTCTGTTTCTAAAGGGGAGCCTACACAGGTTTAGATCTAGGATTTGCTGATATTTTATTTTTACTTTTTAATGAAGATAGAACAACTTCCAATTGAGAAACCACTTAAGAGATTGGCCTTAGAAGAACACAAATGAACTCAGTGAGAGTATCTTAATTAGGGTCTTAAGCTCATAGAAAATTAGATGAATTTGAATTGGGTCTCAGTGAGTAGCTTCTTGGCCTTTGGGTTAAGATCAAGTATAGAATTGGTTCTCAGTGACTCATTGGACATGAGAACTGAAGGATAGAACAGTAAAAAAAAATCAGCATGATACTTTTTAACATAAAATTGATTTTATGGTGCTTCTATTAAACAGGGAGTTGGGGAAGCTAGAGATAGGAAGATACCACAGATAATGAGTTTGTCCTGCCTGTGGGACACCCTGTGGAGATATCTGCATGATGAGAAGTCTGGAAGTCAAGAGAGAGTCTCAGGGTGCAAGAAGAACTTGGGAATCAACGACCTAATGAGTTTAGTCTAATTTCCTCTCAATTACTATGGCCCAAAGCTAAGAAAAATGAGTATTCGAATATGATCATTGAAATCACTAGGGTTTAAAATATACACATATTTTATGCATGTGTTTATTCGAAGTAAATCTCCAGAGATGACAAACCTCAGAATACTTTGTCCAAATGAGCATTTACGAGACCATTGAGACAGAGTGATCCTTTCTAAAGACCTCTCACCTTTTTTTAATGAACACTTTATTTACAGCCAACAAAAATGCATTCAGAATCCAAATTTTGTTGCAACGCAGTGGCATCTAGCGTTCAATTTGGCTAACATCAAGAGACAATTCCCCAGGGAAACATTGAAAAGGGCTTCAACTTAAAATACTGACCTGGATTTAAAGGAAAAAGTTTCAGAGGAAGAGTAGAGTCTCTTTATCTAAACTTACTTCTAGTAGGTGGTAAAGCTCTATTTGTGTATGGCGTACACAGGCACACATGTGTATATGTGTGAGTATCAGTGTGTGAGTGCATCAGGTTTCAGAAGTAGGTTACACTTTTAAGATTTAACCATGAGTATTCCTCATCTGATGAAAGTCTTCCCTGGTATATTTGGTTTTGACTAGGATCTTTAGTTTATTATAATAATTAGAACTTGAATTATAAGTTTACTTTGATTAAAGGCATTAAAATCTTTATGTAAGCATAATTATATCAAACTTTATGTTAGCCTGAAATTGCAAAAGTGGTTTGCAGCTATATTCTGAAATTTTAGGCAAAGACCAGAAATCTGTCTATTGCTCTGAATGGATTTTTCTGAAGTATAACAATATTCCAGTTGTGTTTAAGTCTTGAAGTATTAAATAGCTTGATGGTAAGAGCAGTTTGCTAAAACTTAGATAGCTCTATGTTGCCATTTATATGTTATGTGACATAAAACAAGACATAAAGTCCTATACATCAAGTCAGATTCTAAAGTTTCTTCATTGGAAGTGCAAGATAAGATTCTCTGTCTCTCTTTCCCTACCTATCATCCATCCATCTAGCTAGCTAGCTATCTAGCCAGCTAACTATCATCTAGCTAGCTAGGTTTCATTTATCATCTAACTATCAATCTATCCATCAGCAAGAAACAATTCATTTAGTATTATAATTAGTCAGGAAGACTAAACACTGAAATGAATGGCTTTGGTGGCCTCCAAAATATAAATGCAAATTCTAGGAACATTGTTGAACATGGAAGTTTTTACTCAGGTACTGAATGAAATTTTGTAGCCTATTCATATTTACAGCATGCTCGGAGGTGACAAAACTTGAAACCAAATGTTGGGAATAAGGTTCAGTGTGAATGAAAGGACATAAAATGAACTAATGCCTACTATGTATCAGAAGGTATTGTTTGGATCTTTATATATCCCATCTCATATTTTACCTCATGGCAATTTACAAGTCAGATATTGGCCTTTCCATACTGGCCAAAGCAGAAGCTTCCCATAACCTTCCTGTGATAGAATCCTGTCTGAAATTAAAATAAAAGTAAGTTATCATTCATCTCCCATCACCTCACATTATTAAAGTTTTTTACAATTCTATCATCCAGCATTTGGTACTGTGGGGAGAAACAGATCTTCTCATACAGTGCTGCTGAGGCTATAATTGGGTAGAGCCTTTGAATAGACATTTGACAATAAATATCTCTCAGATCTGAAAATTTGCATACCACTTAAGTCAACAATTCAACTTTTTTTATCTTACAAAAAATTTTTCTCTATTTGTGCAACTACCTGTATTTATTCCATTATTTCTTGTGGTATTTTAAGAAATACTAACCCCTAATGACCAAATTTCCCATCAAAAGAGATATCCTAAAATAAATTACAGTCATTCACGTAATAATATGCAATTATTATAAAAATATGGTATATATACATTTATTGGCATATAGAGAACCGGCAGAACAGTCAGTGAAAAACTGCAAGTTGTAAACCTATATCTATAATAGAGTAAAATGTATGTACATGTTTGCTTGTTAACCACAGTCACATAGTGCTTACTGTCTAAGAGACACTGGTTGAAGAGCTTTACGAATAGTAACTCGATTCTAATAAGAGCCCTGTGAAGAAGATACCACTAATGGTACTTTAGATAAAGAAACTGAGATATGGAAATGTTAACTAGCTTGCCAAAGTTATATCTCTCTCTCTAGCTTTACCTCTCTCTATATACACAGGTATGCAATGATGCCTAAAAGGGTGACAAACTTTTAGTAGGTTAAGTACTTAGGAGAGTGAGAAGAGTAGGAGTAGCAGGAGAGCCATATACTCCTCTGTATACTTGGGGATTGCCTATATGTTTATACTTTAACATATATATATATTCATATATATATGAATCTGGGACCTCACACATGTGAAGCAGGTGTTCAACCACTGAGCTATACCCACTCCCAGCATATACATATTTTGACATGTCTATTTTCCCATATTGCTTGTATAACAATCATACATATATATGTTGTTCTCTTATGGGATATGGGGGGTCTCAGCTGAGGAGTTTTCCAAGTGTGCAGCAGATTTTTCAGGTAGAGGTTATCTCCCTGAATGTGGACTAGAAACCAGTCAGTGTATGCAGCCTTCACAAGAGATTACCAACTCTGCCTTCCACTTATCCGGTAGAGAAAGCATTTAGGTCTTCCTTCCAATAGCAGTTCAGAATTGTGAGCCCCTTTCTAGGGTGTTTGCTTTCAGTTTTCTTCTCTCTTGTCTTTCCTAAAAGTTAGACTTGGACAAGGAGAGCTTAAGAAAAATAATCCAACTCACTAGTTCACCAATCTGGCTGACTGTAGCAATCACTTGGAAAGCTTTTCCTAAAAAACATCATTCACATGTTCAATCTGTCATTCAATTTAGCACAAGTAAAGTAGGGTCATGGAATCTGTGTTTTTGGAAAGTTCTCCAGCTGACTCTGGTGGTTAGCCAAATTTAGGAAGCAGGTGATTCCATGGGCCACACTCTGAATGGCAAGGCTGTGTAGGACACAGAAACAGGAATTTTTTAAATACATATGTGGGGACAGGCTCATGACTCATAGGTTGGTCTGTGGAAAAGAACCATGATTTGGGGTTGCACAGGACAACTCCCAGATCCTCAAAAGAATAACCTAGCAAGAGAGAGCAGGGTGCCTGGATCCCTGCAAATCAGGCTAGGGATTGGGAGAAATTCAGGGCACTGAGGCAAAAGCTTAGCATCACATAAAGGACAATCACAACTGGTGGAGCAAAAATTATAATTAAAGTCACCTATAGACCAAAAGCTTACATCCAAAGACATGAGTATCAGTACTAGATCAGCTAAACTAAGGCAATCCTCAAACATATATGGGACACCTGCTAATTGGAATCTCTTTGTTTTGATTTTAGGAAAATGAATGGGGACTTGGTTGAAGGTGGTATTCCTTTCCTTGGTTAGCTAGACCAAGTTCATATCCTTGTCTATGATTCTTCTGGATAGAGATCCTGAAGAGAATTTTACTCTCACATTGGAACCTAAACTTAGATGGAGCAGGTCTTTGCATGCTTGAGACAGACCCAGATTTATACTCTGGAATTCTGCCCACTGTCAATGGAAGCATTCCTTCCCCTGCCAATGCCTAATATACAACTAAGTGACCCAGTGTTGTTTAGTGAGTGAGGGTGTAAGGTGGGCTCAAAATGGGTTCTTATTGAACCATCTCAGGATATAAATAAGGGCCTGATCGCCAACACAGTGCTCTTTCAGCATATCTGATTTGACACTGCCTCTACCGTATTTCTCTCAGATCCTTAATCAATCACTTGGAGAGAAGCACCGGGAAGCTGAAGAAATCAATCACCCAATTCAATAACAAAAGTGAGCTTTATACACAGGCTCTACCCCCAAATAAGGTGTTGAGGTTTGAGCTATCTGAAAAGAATTTACCAACTCCACCTCTGCCACATGCTGCCTCTGCTCCCTCAGTCTTTCTGCTAAATGACCTCTTAATTCACACCAATTGTGGATGTCACCTTAATCCCTCTTGCTACTTTAGACTCCAAAATCAGTTGACCACCAAGTCTTGTCAACCACCCCCTATTCTCTAGCCCCACTCTAACTGCTCTAGAGAAGGTTTTATCTTCTCCTACCAGGAAAATTGTATGCAGTATCTGACTGGTCTCCATGCCTTCAAATCTTACTTATCCAAAGCCTTAGCCCCACTGCAGTCAGAGTAATCCTTCTAAAATGGAAACCCTGGCTTTTAATCTCATGCTTAAAATTCCATCAAAATGGCATTGTATCTTCAGCAGTAGTTTTCAAACTATTTTCTAGAAAGCTCTAGCAGTCCACAGAAGTGTTGTAATAAGAGTTAGTTAGTTAGGTGGAATGAGCAACTTTCTAGGGTCAATCAGAAGAGCTCTGCTTATATCTCTTTCATGCATCTTGATTCAGAATGAGATTTTACTTTAAAAAGCATCAATTGCTATGTTTTAAAACCTGGTCTGCCAAATAAAGTCCAATTGCTATAGTTTGACTCACAAGATTCTGCATGTGTTCCCATCTAACTTTCCAGTCTCAGTTGTT
Source organism: Cabassous unicinctus (assembly GCA_029593785.1). Lineage (NCBI taxonomy): Eukaryota > Metazoa > Chordata > Mammalia > Cingulata > Chlamyphoridae > Cabassous > Cabassous unicinctus. The sequence goes on along the minus strand of JAQZBX010025143.1, from coordinate 10,131 downwards.
TACTATTTTCTACCGTCTCCATGTCCCTTAAAATGTAGTCACACCTGAGTTTCTACTGTTTTCATTTGGTCTGGAATATAGGCTGTCCCTTCTATATCATTATCCACCTAATATTAGGCATTTTCCTCATTCTTCAAGACACATTTCAATCACCTCCTCTCTGAAGCACTTCCTGAACTCCCAACCCACTCCCTATCTACTCCTTTGGATTGTATGACAACTTTCCTGAGCCTCTTTTTTAAATATTATTTTTAGAGAAGTTTTAGATTTATAGTTACAGAAAAATTACACCAAAAGTATAGGGGATTCCCATATAACTCCCTCACACCCACACTCATAGTTTCCCCTACCATTGACAGATTAGTGTGGTACATTTGTTACAGTAGGTGAATGAATATTGAAGCATTGTTCCTAATCAAAGTCAATATTTTACATTATGGTTTACACTTTATGCTATACAGTTCCATAAGTCTTGGAAATTGCATAATGTCATGTGCCCATCATTGCAGTGTGATACAGAAGAATCTCACTGCCCCAAATATGCCCTGTGTTCCACCCATTCATCCCTCCCCTTCAGTTCTGAACCCCTGGCAACCACTCTCTTAATATCAATATTACAATTTCTTCCATTAACACAAAATAATAACTATGTTAACAATAAATCTTCTTTGGTCCGTGGTTACAATCTCCCCTTATGATTGTTCATTCTTCAGTCTTGAGGGATTTGGGATGATGTCCACTTTGATTGCTTTAGGCTGAAAAGGGGCATAGATATGATGGAGCAGATGGAAGGAATTACTTTGCTTGCAGTTATATATACTCCTTGTTTTTTGGGATGGGACTTGTCCATGATCATCATTTTGTTGGTTGTCCAGGGCAAGCCTAAAGACCTGGAGAGAATCAGCTGGTTGCTACTCAGCTGGGATTTAGGGCTCAAAACTGGCAGATGAACAATCCAAAGATTTAAGTCTTTAAGAAATAAACTTACAGGTTCATTGAAAATTATGATTCTTCTACTCCTTTTATCTGAACCTCTTTTTATGTATTTATCATACTGTCCTCATTTGTGTACATGCCCCTTTACCACACAGACCGAGAAACTCTGAGGAGCAAGGATCTGCTCTGTGTTGCAGATTGCTCAGCTTTCCCCAGAAAGCAGACTCTGATATGGAGTTTGGATGCAGGCTATTGCTTACGGTTGTTTATGAGTACCTTGGAATCACACCCGTGAAGGGTGTGCAGGGGAAAGCAGGATTGGGCAGAAGAAGTCAGCTCCTATGCACAGCTTTCTGCTCCAGGGGAACTCTGGAGCAGGGATGGTCCTGGGGAGTTGTTCTGGATTGAACAGAGATACCCAGGCTTTTATGCTGCCACCATTTGGGGAAAGAGAGTGATTCTGGGCAGGACAACTGTCATCAGATAGCACCCTCAGGACCTGGGACAATAGGTGCTTCATTGAAAGGGGATCTGGGCAGCACAACACAATGTCCAACACCCTGCCTGTTATCAGGTTTCAATAAGTGCTTGATGTAAATATTAATAGGAGGGGGAAGGGGAAGAGATGAGTGTGCTGCATGTTTTAAACATTATTCCTGATTCAATAGAAAAAAAATGACAACAATGAAAAGTGTTTAAAATGTGAAGATGAGAGGTATTACAATGACATATAGCAACAAGGTGGCTAGATCTTATGGAAGGAAGAAAAAGAGACCCTAATAGTAGGAAAGGGTAAAAGCACCGTTCCTCTCCCAACCCTCTTCTTTATCTGGGTCTAGTTTACACTGGGAGGTGCAGAAATAAGATGCCAGTAAGGCTCCATCAACCAAACAGTTGTGGGTTCTGCTCTCCAAAGTGTCATCTTCCTGCCCTCAAGAAGCTCATAGAAGGTGGCAGAGAGGCATGGGAAGAAATGACAATAGAAGAGGATAGCAGTGGCACATTGGCAGACTTGAGCCCCTATGAGATCACCCATTAGAATCCCAAACTTTGTGCTCCAAAACTAAGAGTCTCTGTGGCATATTTCCAAATCTGTTAAAATCCTGTTACAAAGTCAATCCTCCTTAGCAAGAGAGCTTAAGTCTTCTAAGTATTATTGGTCCATAGGAAATGGCCCTATTTGTGAACATCTGATTCCTTAGAGGTGTTCTCATTTACAGACCACTAACTAACAAGACTAAATTCCTAATTTAAAAAGTGCTTAGCCTAGATATTTAAGCAGCACCAGCTGCACCAGCCTTGTCTCTTTATAACTGCTGTGTCTGTATTGGTTGCTAAACAGGAACCATTTCATTCTCTTGCACTGAAATGCATCAGATCAATCACATTAGGCAGCTTTACAGAAGCAAGCAATGACAGGTTCCTCAAAATTAAAAGCTAAATAACCTACTGGGGTCTGACTTTCTTTCATCATGCACTCTATCTTCAAACTCAGGATCTATTTAAATCTTCTGCTAACATTCCCCAGAATGTTCCTAGCTCTTGTCCTCACACATAATATATAGTTCCACCAATGCTATGGAATTTAAACTATCTTGATGCAGTCTATTATAAAAGGGATTGTAGCTAATTCAAATTCAGCAACTTCTAATAAAAAAAAAAAGTGCATGAAATCACATACTGTATTTGCAAAGGCAACCTGATAGAAATCACACAAGGACATTTTCTGTTCCACCTCTGAATTATCTATACCAGGCAGGCAGAACTGATAAGGGAACTCATTTTACACACACCTCAGGAATGGAACGGTAGAAGATTTCATGATCTCCCAAAATAGAAGGGAAGTTCAAATTCCTAAGGGATAAAAGCTCTTCTATTTTTTGAGATGCAGGCATTCAAAATTCTCCATCAGGTCAAGGGAGAGGCCTTTCTTGCAGCAATTGGGTGTGCTGCTGGTTGTAGATAGCCTCACACTCTTGCCAGGGTAAAACTCCAAATTCCACTGGACACCATCCTTTCATAAAATGCATCAAGTGCAATTATGCAAGAAACCAAAATGTGCCTAAGATTATTTTATAAAGAATAGTATTTTGCAACCTGACATTTCATAGTATTTTTTAAAAATCTGTTACTTGATTAAATGATGTAAGAGCCTTACTTATTCATCTCCATAACTTGAGTTCAAATTTTATATTAAGCAAATAAAAAAGCTGCTACTTTATATATCTAGTTTCCATAATTCATTATCTAATGCAGACCTGAAAATATGGATGAAAAAGTAGACAGAAAAGAGGAAAAAACAACCAGAAACAAATATAAGAGGATTTTGATAAAACAGGTGAAAATCACCAAGAAAATAGATTGTCAAAGTTAAAATGTCACATTGTATAGGTTATAAAAAGTTGGAAATAGAATAGAGACTGAAATCTATTCATGGAAAAATAGAGAGTTGAATCCAGGCAAAAGGAGGGCTCACAAAAGGTCACTTAAAATGAAGGAGAGAGTATGTAGACAGCACAAGGGAACTGGGATCTCCAGTACATACTAGCCTGTACTTTGCCTCCTGCTCACTGTGTGACCTGCACGACTGTTTTCAATCTTCTGATCTTCACCTTTCTCAGTTTTAAAATGCTAATCATAACCTCTACCTCATGAGCTTACTATGGGAGATATGACTAGTATCTTGTTTACTATCTCAAAAAAATGTGATAAAATTTGGAGCTGGCAATACTGTCATGGAAACAATGTGGTAGAAGGGGCAGGGACAGTAGTCACAGTAATTCTTAAGTAATATTTAATTGCTTGTTATACTAATTGACCACTACCTTAATTATATTACATGATTATAAAACTATTAGAAAAGAAATGGTAATAGCAATTGGAGCATCCATTAAATATAAGAGAAAATATAAGATGGAAAATCTTGTTTTTAACAATTTCCAAAGGATCATTACAAGATCTAAAAAACATGGAAAAGATTTTTGGAGAGAAAAGCTCAACCTTCTTATATTCAACTGTCTATTCTTTCATTTGTTCATTAAGTGAATTAGATAGAGACTCTCCATTATCGATTTGACAGTCTGGTGGTGGAAGAAAACTACAGATATTTAAAATAAAAGTGTTACTAGGCAACATAATAGGGAGAAGTCAATAACTCTAGCTTACATGGCAGGGGTAAGAAGGAGGTGACTTTTGAACAAAAACTTGAAGGCTTAGTAGATATTAATCAGGAAAAGAAGAAGAGAAAGCTCATTCAGACATAGACATTTGTCATGGCTGTGGTGTGAACATGGTAGAGGACCCAGAGATTGGAGAGACAGGGAGAGGTTGAGAGTGAAGCCATGAATGTATGTTGTGCTCAGGACAGTGAAACTCATTCTGAAGAAAACTGAGGCCCAAAGAATAACTCAACATGTTATACGAAGAATGGACCAGAGTAGGAAGAAACTGATGGCAGCTGCAATTGTGTGGACGTGATTTGATGGCGGCCCTAAAACTCAACAGGGAAATTGATAATGAGGTTCATGTATATCTGAAATAGGAACCACAGGATTTAAGAATGAGGTATATTTAGGCGTGGAAATGAAGATGATTACCAGGATCTGTGCTTCTTGCCTGAGCAGTATTGGCAGCATCGACTTGAGGGGCAATACCAACCAAGGAGCAGGATGGGTCAGTTGATGAAGACAACATAACCTCAGAGTATTAGACAGCTGTTCACTGTGCTGGTGAGGGTGCTGTCATTTACGAGTGCCTTACCATATATAATTCTTAAAAGAACTTAACAAGGAGCAGATGTAGCTCAAGTGGTTGAGCCCCTGCTTCCCATGTATGAGGTCATGGGTTCAATCCCTGGTACCTCCTAAAAAAAAAAAAATAGATTAAGCACCACCATGCTCATTTTTAAAGAAAAACAAATATGCTTAGAGAGGTTAAATAACATTTGCAAGCCTCATAGGTCTATTCCACCACATTCCAGTTATCAACCAATAGATTTGAAGTTATCATTTGAAAGTTCAGGTAGTCACTTGATGACATTTTTTTTAGGGTAGAAGAAGTCTTTCTTGTTCCAAAATCTGGGAAAACTCAGCCAGCAGAGGGACTGAAGTGCCTGCTCAGTATCACTAGAATCAGATGCGTGGTGTTTCATTCCTTGCTGTCAGGGACAGAACTTAAGAGAAAGCTTAACTAATGACTGCCTCTGCCTGATTAAATCTTACTGTCAGTAGCCCTAGAATGCCTTTACAAGCATCTACAGTCTCCTGTGGGAGATTATTGAGTAATGGATCAGTTCAATAATTACTTTTCATGAGCCTGACACCAAATCTTTAGGAAAATGGATGCAAAACTAGGAAATGATTGTGAAAGAGAGGAAAAGAGAAAAGCAGTGATCTGGGAGTGAGAATATCAGAGGTTGCTAAAAGCATCAACATGAGAAATTCACCAGCCCTCTCTGAGATTGAGGAAAAAACCATTCCCTCATCCAAGTGTTGCATGAGATCTATGTTCTAGGACCTAGAATGTGTGAAAATGATACCGCACACAGGAGTCACTGTTGTTATCACCACAACCCTGCCTTTTCTTAGTCACTGTCTCCAAAGCCATAAATTTTGTCATCAACAATCTTCACTCTTAAATCAAGTAAAATTTTCCTAATGGTTTCAATAATTCTAATGTCTTAAAGTCCTCACTGTCTAGGCAGTGAAGAATCATTTGGTGACATGTTGCATTGTTACTTGCCAAAAAGCAATTGCACGGGAGAAAAAAAATCATCTTCTTTAGGGGAGCAATTATTATGACAAAGAAATATCACTTTAAAAAGAAGTAACTTTATATTGATCTTTTTCCCATATGTGTCAGCATCTATGCTAGTGAGAAGTTCTCAGCCATGTTGTTAGGCAGTTTGGGAAATCACGTCCATTTCCATTGGGCTTAGCCATACCAAGTACAGATTTCTATCTTAATCCTAAACTCAAAGACATTGACCCAGCCATATCTCACTCCAGCCAGTCCCACTCAAAGAGACTTTCAAATGATAGGCCTCAAACTATGGAATGAAAGCATATTCGTTTCCCTACGATAGAAATGTGGCAAAAAAGGAGGAGGGGAACCAAAGCAATATAGAAGCTCAGTTTCCATTATTAAAAATACATCCCTAAACACTGATGCCGAGAATGCATTATGAACAAATGAAATAAGAATTAAAATGGTAATGCTCATGGTATAAGCTTGGCAGTAACTGACTCTACAATTACTCTATACATTTTCCATTTGAAAAATATGGGACAGATTGGAACTCATGTACTCCTGACTGCCTTTTGGCTAGGCTAATTTCACATTATATTATGGCATGGAAAGGACCAACCAGGGTCTCAGCTCTAATCTACTCAAGTACACATTACTACAGCTGCCCAATATTGGGCTGTGAAAGAGATTTTCAGAAACATTCACTTGTTTTCAACATGGTACTGGGGAAACTAGGATATGGAGAATTGTCACTCCCAATTTTCCAGGGATTTGTAGCCTCTAGAATTACTAGAGTGAGATTGCATCCCTTGATGAGTAATCCACATGAAAATCACAGGGCAAAAGAGTTACTGTTTGACTATTGTGCCTGAGATTTTTAAAAATATTTTTGACCTGTTTGAGAAGTCCAGTAGAGGAGTTATTAAAAGTAATACAAGTCTATCAAGTCCATCTTTTGTTTTCAGGAAGATCTTGCAACAAACATGGGAAAAAAATGCCAAAGGAATCCAAAGATTTTTGCATTTGTTTATGAAGAAAAGACTATGTTTGGTTTACTTTTTTCTTAAATGCTCACATTTGTGATCATCATCATAATATATATTATAGTAATATATAATTTACAGAAACCTTTCACATACTTATCTCTAATGGTAATATTTTTTATCTCATGTGATGCTTTAAAAAGATCTTATGAATTAATATTTAGTGAAGTAATCAATGGCTCACATCTTCATGGGGTTGGAGGATGTCTGTTGATCTTAGGTTGAGTCTTAGATTATAGAGGTGCTTGCTGGGCAGAGTCCAAAGAGCTCATAAACACAGCACTTCTCATTGCTAGATGGAATCCTCTTTCTGGGACTCAGTTCCCACTGATCTTGACAGTCTTAGGAGCTACTTCAGGCTGCAAGGACTGTACCATCTACCCTGTGGTAAGCCATGTCTGCCCCTGGCTCCATTAGCCATTTCTCCTCTCAGGCTGCCTGAGTCATTGTAGAATCCCACAAGTTCACTGGCCTGACAGTCTAGCATGTGACCTTGAGCTGGTCAGGCCCTTCAGCTTTCTTAGCCTCCATTTCTCATCTGCCCAATGGAGATAAGAATGCTTCCCAGAGCTGCTTGCTGTGTGGACTAAGTGAGATAATGTGTGTAAATCCAGGGCACAGGATTTGGTCCCTAGCACAAGCTCAGAAAATGAAAACTCTTGCATGCAGGGTCTCAGGGGGTAGAAAGCAAGAAAATACAATAGTGGAGGGCAGGGGAAGGGGGAGAGGAAAGGTGGATTGCCATTCTTTAAAAAAAACCAGGGAGCTAGGTGAGAAAAATAGAGAAATGCAGAGAGTATAAGAGAGAGAGGAAGAGCTGCAGGCACTTGGAATAGTGCTGAAAGATTCTCATAAGTAAAAGCTTCTTTTAAAACATTAGAGTTCCTCCACATGGGAAGCTTGGGGAGAGAAAAGAAAAAAAAATTAAATTACAGCTTTTGGATGTATATTATAATTTTATCTCCTTGGCTCTTGGATTTCAGAAATCACATAATCTTATGGAAAGCATGCTGCCAGAAGAACTTATATGGTGGCACCCTGACAGAACGGGGCTGGATGATGTCAAAAAAGCTTATATAACAGTTTTGTTTTATTTGTTTACATAAATCATATTTACTGTAGGTGTTTTATTCAAAATAAAGTTTGGAAAAAATAGATTGAACAGATGAACCTAGGCAAACCTGGTGATTTTTTCATGAGTAGTGTTTGATGATAAAGGCAAAATGTACCATTTCACCAAGGCACAATATGGACCACCCATATGAAACAGAAGTTGATAATATTGCAAAGAAGCAAAAATAAACAGATCAGATGTACTTATAAAATCAATTTTGCACTCACTCTTGAGTACCTGCCTCATACTAGAGAAGTTTCTACAAAAACTCAATACTGGCTTCAAGTCCCCTTCTCCCTGGGACTCTTCAGAAACCAGAGTTTAAATTTTATGTGAACAGATACAGGAAAAGGTTTGCACAAACTGCAAGTGCTCCCATGATGAACGGTTAAAAAATGTGCTGGTTCCCCCCAAAAGAGCCACCTGAAATTGCATCAGGCTTCAAGGTCAGAAGACGTGGGTTCAAGTTCTGGTTCTTCTGTTACTAGGTGAGGCCTTGGTCAATCCTTAAACTCCTAAGCATGAGCTCCTCAAAGAGACAATGAAGTGACGTTACATACTTCATGCCGATACTGTGAGGATTAATTGAGAAATTCAAAGGAAGGAAAAGAACCATGTAAAGCATATGGAGCCACAGAGGCAGAATTCTGACCACACTGGTTTTGTTCAGGACTAAGGGACATGTCAAAAGGAGATGCAATATAAAACGATCTCTTTCACAAAGCAGTAAGTTTATTGTTTGAGAAAGTTTCAATATAAAATCATAATACACCTCAGAATATGTTCAACATTAAACCATTCTACTAATAATATTAACAACTATACATAAAACTTTATAATTTTTCATATACAATTTCCTTGGGCTCAACCCAATCTGGGAGGTAGACAAGAAAGAATATAATCCCATTGAACAGATCAGTAGACTGTGACTCTGAAGGGTAATTCAGACAGATAGGACTAGAATCCAAGTTCTCTTGCAATCATTTCACTTTGTCACACTTCTTGTCACTTACATATTCTCATATTCTTTTTCTGTAGGAGTCAATTTTTGTTGGAGTAAAAGTGAGATGTGAATTACTCTCTCAAGGGGAGGAGTCTCACCTCAAGGAAGGTAACAAGAGCATAACGATGCCAGATGACTGCCACCAGGAACTTAAGTCCTAGCATCCCAATTCACTCCCTGGTTTACAGGAGTCAGGGTTACCAACAAAAGTATGACCAATACAAGCAATGGAAGAAACAACATTTACTAACATAAAGAAGGGACAAAAGCATGGTCAGCTCCACTAGTGGTTGCTGGTCTTCCATGGACAGTGGGTCTTGCTCAGCAGCCAACATGGGGAGATGGTCTATGTGCAAACCTTCTTGCATTGTAGTGGAAGGACATCACTCCCTCCCTGCCAGGAACAGATACACCAGCAGAGGGGAGCCAGGTGCCCTTTACTTTAGCCAAGTTGCCTCTAGTGAAGGTTTCTATGTGCATATGGCAAAAGTGGAAGGAATGTGCCAGCAAGCCACTATCTACTGGGCAACAGGTTTCACCTCACTTACCTCCCAAGAAGGAAGTCTGTCCACATTCATCATCCATCCTAGGTACCAGGTTGAAACCTCTAGTCCAAGCTGCCATACCTTGTCCTGAGTACAGGGTTTATTTGTGGGTCACAGGGAAAGGTGGCAGACTGCACTTGGATTTTCCCCTTCCGCAATTTTCTATCTCATCAGCCATGAACTATCGAGCCTATGTAGAAAAGTTTGACAGCCTTAAGAAGACACAAGGCCCCAGTCATTGGTATTTACCTGTTAGTTTATGAAATCACATTTGCAGTGTGTAAAATGTAGAGCTCTTTACAAACTGTAAAGTGCTAATATGCATATAAAGTGTTACCTTTTATGCATCAGTTTCCCATCAGGCAGCAGAGAACTATTTACTGCTAAGAGGAGTGTATCATCTCAAACATTTTCTCAATGGTCACAGGAGCATTGCCCCTTTTACTCTGTGTTATGATGTCAAGATCTTCTGAGACATCTGTTTCATCTGGCAGTCTAGTAAGATAATACACTGCACTGCTTCATTTAAAAAGCCTACAATCTGCTCAAGTTACCTGAATGCTGCAAGGTCCCTTTGGATATTTTACAAGAAGTGTTTGGAAATTCTTTACCTGTGGAGAATCCATGGCTGTATATTTCAGATAGAAGTGGGCAGATGTGATTTCAGCAGCACAGGAGCACAATTTAATAAAGGTGGGGACCAAAGGGAAAATGGAAAACAAAGGGGAATTTCTCCTCTTTTCC
>JAQZBX010025142.1:0-29695 GCA_029593785.1 Cabassous unicinctus | reverse complement strand
TGCTCCAAAATCCTAAGGGTCTGCACTGTGATTCCTCTATAGGGGCCTGCCAAAGGCTCCAGACAGCATCTCTATTTGCCACTGAAACTTCCAACACCATTGGATCTGCTGGATCATATGGTTCAAATGGTAGTGAAGCTTGCACAGCAACCTGGACCTGTCGCAGGGTTTCCTCTTGTTCCAGGCCCTAAACAAAACTATCAGCTTTTCTGGTCACTCAGTAAATGGGCTTGGAGTAGTACACCCAAATGAGGACTCTGTTGTATCCAAAATCCAAAGAGGCCAACTAAATATTGTGCCTCCTTTTTGGTAGTAGGAGAGGCCAGGTGCAACAGCTTATCCTTTACTTTAGAAGGGTTACCTCAACAGGCCCCAAACCACTGGACACCTAGAAATCTCACTGAGGTGGAAGGACCCTGTATTTTTGTTGGATTTATCTCCCATCCTCTCTCATGAAAATGCCTTACCAATAAATCTAGAGTCTTTGCTACTTCTTGCTCAGTAGGTCCTATCAACATAATATCATCAATATAATGGACCACTGAGCTGTCTTGTGGAAGTTATCTGCAGAGGATGGCAAGGCTTTGCTCCAAAATCCTAAGGGTCTGCATTGTGATTCCCATATAGGGGCCTGCCAAAGCTCCAGAGAGCATCTCTATTTGCCACTGAAATTTCCAGCACCATTGGATCTGCTGGATCATATGGTCCAAGTGGTAGTGCAGCTTGCACAGCAGCCTGAACCTGTCACAGGGCCTCCTCTTGTTCTTGTCCCCAATCAAAACTAGCAGCTTTTCTGGTCACTTGGTAAATTGGTAGGAGTAGCACACCCAAATGAGTAATGTGTTTTCTCCAAAATTCAAAGAGGCCAACTAAGCCTTGTGCCTCTTTTTTGGTCATAGGAGGGGTCAGGTGCAACAGCTTATCCTTTACTTTAGAAGAGATATCTCGACAGGCCCCACACCACTGGACACCTAGAAATTTCACTGAGGTGGAAGGAACCCTGTATTTTTGTTGGATTTATCTCCCATCCTCTCTCATGCAAATACCTTCCCAATAAATCTAGAGTCTTTGCTACATCTTGCTCAGTGGGTCCTATCACCATGATATCATCAATATAATGGTCCAGTGTGATGTCTTGTAGGAGGGAGAGACCATCAAATTCTCTGTGGACAATATTATGACATAAGGCAAGAGAGATGATATACCTCTGAGGCAGGACAGTGAAGGTACATTGTAGGCCTTGCCAGCTGAAAGCATACTGTTTTTAGTGGTCCTTACTAATGGCAATTCAGAAAAAAGCATTTGCCAAATCAACAGCTACATACCAGGTACCAGGGGAAGTGTTGATTTGCTCAAGCAATGATACCACATCTGGGACAGCAGCTGCGGCCGGAGCCACCACCTGGTTAAGTTTATGATAATCTACTGTCATCCTCCAAGATCCATCTCTTTTCTGCACAGACCAAATAGGAGAGTTGAATGGGGATGTGGTGGTAATTACCACCCCATGCATCCTTCAAATCCTTGATGATGGCACTAGTCACTGCAATCCTTCCAGGAATCCTATATTGCCTTTGATTTACTATTTTACTAGGCAGGGGCAGTTCTAGAGGCTTCCACTTGGACTTGCCAACCATAACAGCCCTCACTCCACAAGTCAGTGATCCAATGTGGGGATGCTGCCAGTTACTGAGTATGTCTATTCCAATTATGCATTCTGAAACTGTGGAAATAACCACAGAATGGGTCCAAGGACCCACTGGACCCACTGTGAGATGGACCTGAGATAAAACTCCATCAATCACTTGATTGATGGCCATGATTCTCTGAGTCATCTGTAATTTGAGCTAGGGTTTTGTTCACTTGAACTAGAACTCTTCTGCTTATACAGACCCAGAAGAAATTTAGTAGCCTGTCCATGTATTTCACTTCTAGGTACTCCATGATCTATTAGCCAATGCCATAACTCCATGCAACTCAGACTTTCCTGAATCTGCATTTCATTGAAGTAGCCACGCCCACCTTGCCTTTGGTGATTAACTTCCAATACTTGACTTTTACCAGACTGAGATCCAGTCATCCCCATAATGTTTAAGAATTCCAATTCCATTACAGGCCCCCCTACAGAAATATCTGTACAGCAGAGAAGAGCAACCAAAGAGCTCTTCAGAGAAGTGGAGTTAGTCTTACAAATTTATTATTCACAGTCCTGGTTAAAGGTATGTACTCTGGACATTCCTGGGGTGGGTGGGCAGGTCTCAAGTGGTAAATCCATTATAACATTCCAATCTCTCTAAGCCTTTGAATCCCCTCATCTACTGTATGCCAGGGCAAATCAGGCATGTCAACATAAGACATGCTAGGCCATCGTTTGGTCCATGCTTCAGTCAGCCACCCAAACAAACTGTTAGAGCCCTTTCTAAACCCTCAAGCTACAGCATTGAATCCAGAATTTCTGCTTAGTGGGCCCGTAACAGTAAATTTAGCCTGATCCAACTTTATATTCCTTCCACCATTTTCCCATACCCTTAGTATCCATTCCCACACATTTTCCCCTGATTTCTGTCTATATAAGTTGGAAAACTCATGCAGTTCTTTCAGAGTATAGCATGCTTCCTCATGGATCACACTTTGTGTTTCACCTTTGGGGGCTTGTTGTGATTTTAGTCTAGTAATGGGTCTCTAAGACAAGAGGGGTGGGGGATATGGTTAAGGAGAAGTTTTAGAGATGTCTTGCATGCTACTGACCTCAGGGCATTCCTTTGCATTTTCTTCTGGTGAGAAAGGATTAATCTCTTCAGGCAGGGCTTGGAACAGATTCCTCAGAGCAGACTGGAAGTTTTGCAGTGTGTGCTGGAGTTAGACTGTTACGTGCCTCAGGGCTGGGAAGAGGTCCAGACTCCATGGGGCAGGCCAGAGGCTGGGCAGTGCAGGCTTCCATTTGGCTGGTACCCATCTCTGGGCTGGAAGGAAGTCCAGACTCCCTGGGGCAGGCTGGAGGCTGGATGATACAAGGTTGACAAGGTGTGGTCTTCACAGGGCAGGCCATACCAGGTTTATCTGGTAAAGCCTCAGCAGAATTTAGGGTTCCAATGTCTCCACCAATATTGTCATCATCCCATATGTCTCCAACCCAATCCTTGGGATTCCAATCCTTTCCAATTAATGCCTTCACTTTAATTGCAGAAACCCTGTGAGGTTGAGATTTTAGTTTCCTTTGTATTTCTGCTACTCATACAATGAGAGTCTGGGTTTGATTCTCAGATATCTCAAGTCTGGGGCTACAGGAGACAAGATTTTCTATCAAGGCACACGTAGAAACTTTCATATCATTCATGCAGCATTTTACTTTCAAATTTGAGGACTTTAGCTCATCTCATTCTTTTGTAATCGTATCCAGAGTATCTAGGAGGAGCCAGCCAACACCATTATACTTTTTAACTCCCCAAAATTCTGTTACGGTGTTGAAAACACTCTCACCTAGATCCTTGCTTCTTATAAGTGTGGAAGTAGGGGAATCCACTAATGCTATTTTGCGTATCTCTATTGCCAGCTCATGCCATGGACTTTTTGCAACCTCTTCATTATTGGAAAGGGAGTCATTAGTACCCTGAGTCCAATTACATTACAGAGCCAATTACAAAACTCCCAGAACCAACTCAAACATCCCATCTTTAAGACTCTGTTCCTCAAGAACCACTCTGGGTACTAAGCTGTATTATTCAGTGCTCTCTCAGGAAACAGAATCAAGAGGACATATCTGTCAATAATATGAGATTTTAAAAGAGTCTCTCACGTGACCGTGGGGATGCACAAGTCCAGCTTCCACAGGCAAGCTGTAAACCAGGGGCTCCGATGAAAGTCTGATGAAAAGTCCTTGATGAGTTTCTGGGAGAAGTTTGCTGTCCAACGATGAGCTGGAAAATTATCTCTGAATGTTGAAAACACTTCCCCTTTTAAGGCATTCAACTGATTGGATAAAAGCATCACCCACTGATGATGCAATCTCCCTGATTGATGCAGATGCAATCAGCCATCCACACAGTAAACTCACTAGTGATCGAAGTCCATAAATGCACTTGTATTACAATTAGCCAAGTGCTAGCTGGAACAAACACCTGGACACAATTACCTGGCTGAGTTGACACATTAACCTAACCATGACAATCACTATAGCTTGAGGATTATTTCAGTAATTTTAAATGCTGAGTGTTAACTTATATATGATTTCATGTTTGGTACCTGGTAAGGATTTAATTGTATCCTTCAATAAGATGTGTTGATATGCTGAGCCCTAATCCCCAGTATCATGAATGTGATGCTGTTTGGAACTGGGATTTTTGATGATAACATTAATAATGATGAGGCGATATAATTACACAAGTGTCGGCGATATAACTGGAAAACTTTTAAGAAAAAAAAAACTATGGAGAGGAAGAGAGAGTGAGCCACATAACGAAAGCATAGATTGAGATGTCATGAATTGCCACTGCCAGAACCTGAGAGAACTCAGCAGATGCACCACTCTGCCAACACCTTGATAATAAATTCTGGTGTCCAGAAGTGTTTATTAATCCTCCCCATAAATTTTTTGGATATTAAACAACCTGCTTTATCATATTGTGTTAGGTAGCCAAAGGAAACAAAGAAAATAACAACATCTGGGATGAACATAGTTTTAAATATATTTATTTTTCAAGCACAGTATAGGAGAATGTTTATTTCCCTGCACATATGTTAAAATTTTATAGTCATTTAAATTAAAACTGTATTTGAATTTGCAGTTTATTATAATGAAATGCTTCTTAATTGCATAATTCCATATTTTTAAAAAATTGTTTTGATCTCTGCTTGCAATCTTCAGATATATCAATATTATTATTTTTAAAATGTATTTAAGTATATCATTTATAAATGAAAGTACATAAACAACATGGTAAAAGTTATGAACCTACAAAACAATTATTCTGTGTGCATATTCTCACTCTCCTGATTTAATGATAAACAAGGTAGGCTAAACCTTCCCTATGTTAGAAACCATGCATGTATCCCCAGACCTAGTTTTTCTCCCTAGGTCTGGCTTTTAGAATGCTGGTGATAAACTAATCCTGATTTATTATATGACCATCCTGTATGGGTAATGACTGTAACTCTAGGTATCTTTGATCAATATTAAGAGATTATAGCAGGGGGACAGATATGGCTCAAATGGTTGAGCATCTGTCTTCCAAATAGAGGGACCTGGGTTCAATCCCCAGGACCTCCCAGTAAAAATAGAAAAAAGAAAAATATAGAAGGCACGTGGGCCACCAGACCCCATTTGTGGGTGCACCATCAGGGCCCGCAAGCAGGTGTACCCCCCAGGCCCCATAACCGAGTGTACCGTTAGGCCCTGGGAGTCAGTGCATCATCAGACCTCAAGCGAGGTGTCCTACCAAGCCCCACAAGTGGGTGAGCTTCCCAGGCCCATGCACGGGTGCACCGCCAGGCCCCACGAGCGAGTGAGGCCCCGGACCCCATGCGTAGGTGCGCTGTCAGGCCCCACGAGCAAGTGCACCTCCAGGCCCCATGCACAGGTATACCACCACACCCTGTAAGCAGGTGAACCGCCAGGCCTCATTAGCGGGTGTGTCATCATTCCCTGTGCATGGGTGAGCTGCCAGACCTCATGGGCCACCAGCAAGATGATGACATAATAGGAGAGTGACACAATAGAAAGCCAAGACAAGATGTACCAAAAAAACTGGAACTAAGGTGGTGCTGTGTGGTAGGACACCTCTCTCCCACATGGAAGGTTCTAAGGATTGAATCCCAGTGAAAACAGAAGGTAATGGATGAGAAGAGAGGGCAGGAAATGGACACAGAGAGTTGTCCAGCAAATGACACAAAAACAGCAAAAATGGGGAAGTGGTTAAAAATGGATAAATGTAAATAAATAAATCCTTAAAAAAATATAGGGGAATAAGGTATGGACTATAGTTAGTAGTAATACTTTGAAAATTGTCTTTCATAATTTGTTAACAAATGTTTCACAAAAATACAAAGTATTTGTGGTGGGGTGATGAGTAGGAGCCCTGCATGAAGATATGCATGTTTGTTTTGTAAGTTCACAATGTTTACTGAACACTTGTTGTTTATGTACGTTCATGTATGAATGATATACTTCAATAAATTGTTAAAAAAAAAAACAATCGTGCATAACATCATTCAGTGGTTCCATACATCAACTGAACACTCTGAATTGTTGTGACACATTTGTTACAAATTATGAAAGAATATCATTAATATTATTTTGATAAGTAAGAAATGAATAAAAAAAAATATTTGTCTGCCACATATGGATTTCTATCTGCCTCCTCAACACATAAAACACCTGGGTAGATTTTCAGACTTGTAGGAGAAGGTTGCATAGATAGATTAGCTTCAAATACAGACAGTAAGAAATAATATATGTTGTATCGAAATCAGACACTATAATTAGGGCTGATGAGCTCAGGAATTTGGCACCCTGTCAGTGGGCCTTAATTTGTAATTTATGCTCCCAGGTGTAACAGAGTTAGACTCATTTAGAGTTTCTCTGCACATGGCTGTTCTGCCCCCTCTTTTTGAAACTATAATTAGGATTATACCTATTAAATACACATACCAGAGACAAAACTTTTGTCTGTTCATGTACAAATTGAGCCCTGATTCTCAGTGGAGTTGCAAAACCTACCCTCCAGTTCATTGGACTTACCCAGGATAACTAACAAGAAGATGATGATGGACAATACCCATCCTAAGGAACAGAAAGTGTCTGAAATTGCAAGCATAAAATAGTGCCATCCATCTGCCCCATGAGATCTAAGCCACCTCTCAATTAGAAGCAGAGTGGGCATCACCATCCCAAAATCTTCAAGACTGGGGAATGAACAATGGACTAAAGTAAACATTATTATTCCCTTATAGACTTATTATTATTCTAGGGATGGAAGAATATTTTTTATTTATCTTTTTTTTTGTTCTTCTGTAAGAAATTTTATAATTGATGTAAAGTCAGCGGCCACCAGAGGTTTTGAGGGGAATGTGAGGGAAGAATAGATGTCTTATTGGAGTACTTTTGGAACAATGGAATTGTCCAGCTTGTCAGTGCAATGAAAATACAAAATACAGGCCAGTATGTATTTTGTCAGAACCTATAAATTTCTGTGGGACATATTGTAAACTATAATGTAAACTATAGTCCATGGTTAGTAGCAATGGTTCAATATGTGTTCATCAATTGTAACAAATTTAGGACAATAATGAAGGATGTTATTAATGTGGGAAAGTGTTGGAGGGGGATGAGTTGGGCCATATTAGAATCCTCTTTATTTTTATGTAATATTTATGTCATCTAAAACGTCTTTAAAAAAATAAACAAAATAAAGTTTGTATTGCACAATAAAAAAACATTTTTAAAATTATTAGATATCATCTGGCACAAAAAAATATGACTTTTTATCCAAAACTGGTTATTGTCTTTTTATTATAAGTATTAGGGAAAAAAGAAAATTAAATCATTATTAAATCCCAAGGGGAGATCGACTCAATTTCAATATTATGTTGTAGTTAACCTGATATGTGAACATGGGAAAACTTATATATGAATCTCTGCTTAAATTTAATTAGCTGCAGACTCTTACTTGTGTTAACCACATAATAGTGTTTAATCACACTGTGGAATTCTTTCTGGTAAGAAAACAAGTCTGCAATATTTCATCAGTTTAGGGTCCATCTCTCTTTAAAACATTTTTTTCTATTTCATTTTAGACACTTACTGTTAATTTGTTTGCATGTATTATGTGATCTCCTTTCTCTGATTTGAGTGTTGGTACATCTGCTACCTTATTGTTAATTTTGTTTGATAAAATGCTATCAATCCAGGTAGAACTTGGCTGTGTCACATTAATTTTTTTGTTAGAAAATTTGTAGGTTTACAGAAAATTCATGAAAATATACAACATTCTTATATACCACCCTATTGTTGACATTTAATTTTATTGCTGTGGACCTTTGTTATAATTGATTAAAGAATAAAATATTACCACTGTATTAGTCAGCCAAAGGGGTGCTAATGTGAAACACCAAAAATGGGTTGGTCTTTATGAAGGGTATTTATTTGGGGTAGAAATCCACAGATACCCGGCCATAAAGCGTTAAGTTTCTTCTCTCACCACAGTCCATTGCCACGTGTTAGAGCACGACAGCTGCTGGCGTTTGCCAGGGTTCAGGCTTCTGGGGTTCCTCTCTTCCCGGGGCTGCGTTTCTCTCCCGGCTTAGCTCCTGGTTCCTCCACAAGGTCAGCTGTAGATGATCAGGAAAATGGCTTGCTTCTCTTCTCCTGGGGCCTTCTTTACAACATCAAAACTGCTTCTCAAAAGACTGCTTCTCAAAACTGTTCTTGCCATGCCCTTTATATTTGATTCCCCACCCACTAAGGGGTGTGGCTCAACACAGTAATCATAACCTCATCATGCCCACATTAACATATCAGTTTACAGGCATGATCCAATTATATTTTTGGAATTCATAATTACATCAAAATGGCTAATGGTTACAACCACTAACAATAGTCCATAGCTTAGATTAGGTTTATTTTCACTATAAACCACACAAATATTAACATTTTATAATAGTTATATATTTTTTATAATTCATTAAACAACATTTTTATATTTATTCTTTAACCACAGTCCATCATCCACTATGGGGATGTTTCACTGTGTGAAATAATCCCATGTTTCATACACTCCAAAGTGTAAACTCAGTGGCTCTCAGGATCATCACAGAGTTATGCTCTTAACTCCACAGTTAATTTTGCAACATTTTCACTAAAGCAAAAAGAAAAATCCCATAACCTCATATAACCCAAAATTGTTGTCACTTAGCATTGAGATACTAACTTCATAGCAATTGATGAAATTATATTCTAATATTATTGTTAACTCTAGTATATAAGTTATATTAGTTGTATTATTACCATATTTCACCATAATATATACACTTTATAATACAATCATACATTTTTCTAGTTCATAGAAGAAAATTCTTGTATTTCAACTTCCACCATCAAGTTAACTATGTTATAGAGTTCCAATTTTATCCTCTACATTCATTTCAATTGATAATTATGTCCCTAGACTAGGCCTTTCAGCCACAATCACATTTATAAACCAGCAGTATTAATTATACTCATTATAATGTGTTACCATCAACTTTATCCATTTACAATAAACCTTATTAAAAATTCTTCATACATTAAGCATCAGCTCCCCTTTCTCAACACATTAGTGATTGGTTTAGGTCATTAAACATAGTGTTCAGAAGTTTTATCCATGTTAACATAAGCATCCTGACAACATTTCTTCTTAAAGCTTAGTAATATTCCATTTTATGTATATACCACATTTTGGTTATCCATTAACCAGTTGATGGACACTTGGGATGTTTCCATCTTTTTGTAACTATGAATAATGCTGCTATATAACTTCCATGGGCAAATATCTGTCTGTGCCACTTCTTTCAGTTTTGGGGATATATTCCTAGTCTCAGGATTGCTGATTCATATGACTATTACATATTTAGCTTCCTGAGGACACATGAAGCAGTCTTGCACAGAGGTTGTACCATTTTAAATTCTGAGAAACAGTGGAGGAGTGTTCCTATTTCTTCACTTCCTCTGCAGCACTTGTAGTCTTCTGTTTTTTTTAATAATGGCCAACAAAAACATGAAATGATATCTCATTGTAGTTTTGATCTGAATTTCCCTAAAAGCTAGTGATTGTGAACATATTTTCAAGAGCATTTTGGTCATTTGAATTACCTCTTTAGAAAAATGTCTACTCAGGTCTTTTACTCATTTTTGATTGGTTTGCTTGTCTTTTTATCATTGAGTTGTATTATCTCTTTATAGAACATGGCTATAGAAGACAGCCATACAGGTGCTGATGCAAAACACCAGAAATATTTTGGGTTTTACAAAGGGTATTTATTTGGGGTAGAAGCTTACAGTTCCTAGGCTGTGAAGCATAAATTACTTCACTCACCAAAATCTGTTGCCATATGCTGGAGCAATATGGCTGACAACATCTGTAAGGGTCCGGCCTTCCTCTTCTCTACTCTAGGGTTCTGTGGTTGCAGCTTCTTCTGAAATCAGCTGTAGTCTGGAATAGGTCTTTTCTCTCTCCCCAGGCTTGTTTCTCTCTGGGTTCAGCTTCTCTATTCTTTCCACAAAGTCAGTTGTAGATCAGACTTTTTCTCCTTCCCAGCTTCTGCTGCATCTATGGACCTGTCTCTACTCCTCTGTTTTCCTCTCCTGTGTGTTTACTTCCCAGGGCTCTAGCATTAAAACTCCAACCTCCCTTTTCTATGGTGTGGTTTCTCTGTGAGTCCCCAACAACCAAGGGGGCAGGGACTCAACATCCTACTGACTTTGCACAATCAAAGCCCTAATCATAATTTAATCAGGCCCAGAGGAACAGAGAAGTTTGCACACATAATCCAACATCTATTTATGGAATTCATAAACAATGCCAAACTCATACAATGGATAAATTTTATCATAAAAATGATTTTCAAATATCTTCTCCCATTGAGTAGGCTGCCTTTTAACTTTCTTAACAAAATCTTTAAAAAGCAAAACTTTAAAGTTTGAGGAAGTCCCATTTATCTAATTTTTCTATCATTGCTCTTGCTTTGGGTGTGATATTTAAGAAAACCATATACCACCAAATCTTGAAGTTGTTTTCCTACACTGCCTTCTAAGAGTTCTAAGGTTCTAGCTTTTATATTTAGGTCTTTGATCTATTTTGAGTTAATTTTTTTGTAAGGTGAGAGATAGTGGTCCTCTTTCATTCATTTGGTTATGGCTATCCAATACTCCCTGCACCATTTGTGGAATAGACTGTTTTGCTTCAACTTGGTGCATTTGACAGACTTGTCAAAAATCACTTGACCATAGATTTGAAGGCCTATTTCTGAATACTCAGTTTCATTGAATTGGTCAATTTATGTCTGGCTTTATAGCTGTACCATTCTGTTTTTACCAGTGTAGCTAAGTAATAAGCTTTAAAGTTCAGAAGTGAAAGTTATCTAACTTCGTTCTTTTTACTTAAGACATTTTTGGCTATTCAGGTCCCCTTACTCTTCCAAATAATTTTGAAAATTTACTCTTCCATTAGAGGCTCTTCAGAGTTTTTTTGGGAATGAATTGAGTATGTAAAACAATTTTGGTAGAATTTACATCTTGTTATTAATTTTCCAATCCATGAACATCGAATGTCTTTTCATTTATTTAGGTCTTTTTTGTTTTCTATTAGAAAAGTTTTGTAGTTTTCTGAAGGCAGATCCTTTATATTCTTAAGATTCTTCCTAAATAATTGATTCTTTAAGTTACTATAGCAAATGGAGTTTTTTCTTGACTTTTGCCTCCAATTGCTTATTAGTAGTGTACATAAACTCTACTGATTTTTGCATATTAATCTTAAATACCACCATTTTTTTAACTTCTTTACTTTAGTATTTTGTTGTGGATTTTTCAGGATTTTCTAGTTATAAGATCATATCATCAGTAAATAATGTAAGTTTAACTATTTGCTTTTCTCTTTCAGTGTCTTTTGTTTCTTTATCAAGCCTAATTGCTCTAGCTAGAACTTCTAACACAATATTGAATAAGAGCTGTGACAATTAGCATCTTTGTTTTGTTCCTATCTGCAGCAGGAAATCTTTCATTATTTCACGGTGAGTATGTTTTTAGCTGTGGGTTTTTCATGTATATTTTCATATTGAGAATATTTACTTCTATTTCTCTCTCTTAAAGACATTTTGTTTTTTTCAAAATAAGGGTGCTGATGGATATACTCAGTTGTATAGCACTTGCTTCCCATATATGAGGACCAGATTTATTGTAAATTGTTTTTCTGTATTAATTGAGATGATTGTATGATTTTTTTCTTGTTCAATTTACTGATGTGGTATATCACACTAATTGATTTTCTTGTGTTGAACCATCCTTGCATACCTGAGAAAAAGCCCACTTGATCATTGTGTATAATGCTGTCTTGTGCATTTGGATACAATTAGCATGTAGTTTTTGAGGATTTTTGCGTATATATTCATGAGATAACTTGATCCAAATTTTATTTTTCCTAGTATGGTTGGCTTTGTTATTAAGGTGATGTTGGCATAACAGAAAGAGTTTGCTAGTATTCTTTCCTGTTCAATTTTTTGTAAGAGTTTGAGCAAGATTGGTATGCACTTTTCTTTGAAGGATTGGTAGAATTTCCATGTGCCACACTCTGTTCCTTGACTTTTCATTTTGTGGAGGTTTTAGATGACTGTTTCAACTTTTTTACTTGTTATTCATTTGTTGAGATCTATTTCTCTTGGTTTAGTGTAGTTTGTTTGTGTCTCTAGTAATTTGTCCATTATCTATGTTTTATACTACCGTGGCATACAGTCATTTATAATATCCGCTATGATCCTGTCTATTTCTGTTGTGTCACTAGTAATGCTTGCTCTTATTTCTAATTTCATTTACATAAATCTCTTCTTTGTCAGTCTAGCTATTGATTTTTCTATTGTATTGATCTTGAAGAATCATGGCAGTTTGAAATTACTGCTCAATTCTGAATAGGAATATTGATTATGTTTGTAAACTGGTCTTTTGTCTGGGCATTATGCCCAGATTTGCACTAAATTTGATTGTATTAAATTCAGAGGTCTCACTTTTACTTGATTAAATTACAATTAGGGCTTTTATTTGGCCACATCTGTAGGATGTTGTGCTCCTGTCCCTTTGCAGGGCAGACACTTACCCAGAAAATTACACAGCAGAGGAAAGAGCTTAGTTTTGATGCTGGAACCCTGGGGAAAGAGCTGAGCTTTTTGCCTGATAGTTTACTGCTGGCCTTGTGGAGAAAGCAGAGCAGCTGAGCCAAGTAATAGATGAGCCTTGGGAAGAGAGTTGAGCCTTATGCTAGCCTACCTCTGATACTGGAAGAAGTTGGTACCATGGAGCATTAAGAGGAAGAAGAAGTCTGAATCTTTGCAGAAAACAGCAGCCATCTTGCTCCAAAACATGGCAACAGATGTTGGTGAGGAAAGTAACTTGTTCATTATACCCTTGGGACTGTAAAACACTACTGTAAATAAATACCCTTTACAAAAGCCAACTAATTCTGTTACTTTGCATCAGCACCCCTTTGGGTGACTAATATAGAATTTGGTATCAGAGCATGGGGTGGTTCTTTTACAATTACCAAAATGCTGGAATGGTTTTGTAAATGAGTAATGGGTATTTTTTGGAGGAATTGTTAGATGCTTGATAGAAAAGGCCTAGATTGCTTTGAAGAGACTATTTTTAGGAATATGGACACTAAAGAGACTTTTAATGAGCCCTTAGAAGTAAAAGATGAAACTAATATTGGAAAGTGGAGAGGAGGTAATCTGTGTTATAAAGTTGCAGAGAATTTAGCAAGATTAACTCCTGATATATTATGGAATGAAGAATTTGAAAATGGTGAGTCTGGGCATTTAGCTGAAGAAATTTCCATAGTAACCTCAGAAACTGCAGCTTGTTTTCTCTTTGCACTTAGAGTAAAATGTTAGAAGAAAGAGATAAACTGAGAACTGAAGTGTTGGGTACAAAGTAACCAGATACTGATTTCAGGAATTCCAAGCCTCTGGAAATCAAGCCCCAAAATAATAGTGCCTTATTTAAGGACTTAACTAAACTTGGAATTTGTAAATCAGATTTGAACATTTAATTATGTCAGAAAAACTTGTGGAAAATCTTACTGTCTGATGGTTTGGATGCCTGATTGCTGCATGCTAAACCAACAAGTTTTGATGAGAGCTGTGTGAACAAAACCACTGTCAGCCTGGATAAAAAAGACATGGAGGGGAGATATGGAACAGAAAATGGCTTTAAGAGGGAATCATGGACGCTAAGGCCTGGAATTAAGACATCTGCTTGGGCCAAGAGAAGGACCCAACAATGCTTACAGAGAGATTGAGTTTGCCCTTGCATTTGAAGAGGGTGGATGTTCCAGCATGATTTTCAGGGAGTTTTACCACCTCAGGGTTCAGAGAGGGTGGAGCATATTTACCAAGGGTTGCAGAAAGTAAGGTTGACACCCCATAGTTCTGAGAGGGGTGAGCATGCTCCCCATAGATTAGGGAAGACCATGTCACCAACTCATGGCCCTGAGATGGTTGGACCTGAAAGCCAGTGATTAGGGAGAATTTTGCTACCTATCACTGTTCTAACGGTTTGAGAATATACTCCAAAGATTGGGTAAAGTGTGGACATAACCCCAATGTTCTTGGAGGGTGAGATCAGGAACTCAGTCACCACCCATTTGCTTGATGAGGGTGGAACCAAGAAAATGGCCATTGGGCAAGCCTTTGGAAAGGGTTGGTTCACATGAGGCCCCAGGGAGAAGAAATCATCATTTTAAGAATGACCCTCAGATTTTGAAATCTAATGGATTATGCTCTTCAGGTTTATGGAACTGTAGGGTAACTGTGACTCATGTTTCCCCCCAAAATTCTCCTTATGGAAATGCAAATGTTTACCCTTTGTCTGTCCCCTTTTATATTAGAAGTAGATAATATTTTTGTAAACTTCAGAGGCCTACAGCCATATGAGATTCTGCCACAAGACAAATTATATTTCTATAAACTGAATGTGATATGATTTTATACTTAGCTTTGTTATTGATTTAAGTTTTAAAAATATATTATTATGTCTTTTGTGAATTCAGAGGGTGGAGTGTGGAACTTTGATATTATTTATGAATTCCAAAATGAGATATTCATTGTTGTTAAACTGGTCTATTCCTCTGGGAGTGATACCCTTTGATTTTATTAAATTCAAAGGTTTAGGTTTGCTTGATTAAATCAAGAATAGGGTTTTGATTCAGTCACATCACTAGTGTCACTAAGCGTTGAGTCCCTGTACCCTCATTAGGCTAAATAAATGGACACTCAATCAAGGAGACAGAAGAACAAAGAGGAAGTGAGAAAACTCCATAGACACATCAAAGGCCCCAGGAATAGAGATTAGCCATTTGCCTTATACTTTGCAGTGCTAAAAAAGGCCTAGGAAGAGAGATGAGCCTTATGCCAGCTTACTCCTGAGATCAAAAGAAGCTGGGAATATGGAGCCTTAAGAGGAAGAAGGAAGGCTGAACCCTCACAGACATTCGCAATCATCTTTGTTGAGAAAGTACCTATTATGGTTCCTTGAATTGGACTCTTTGGGGCTTGTAAATGTAAGCCTCTACTCCAAATAAATACCCTTTATAAAAGCCAACAGATTTCTGGTACTTTGCATCAACAACCCTTTGGCTGATTAATACAAGAAATGAAAATATGTTTATAATCATATAAATAAAACAAGAATGTCAATATCAGTATTGGTACTGAAACTGTCCACACATCTGCTGCTACGAAGAATAAGTCATTTTCATTTCTTCAAATTTTTCAACCACATGTGAATCACTATAGTTAATAGGTGACAAACATGAACTGTATAGAGAATGGTATTCTGGGAAATGTAATTTCCAGTTTCCATCAGCTGTGAAGATAAAAATGAGTCATGGGTAGAGATAGTAGCACCTGAAAACAGACAACCTAACAAATGAAGAAAGATCCTTATGCTAGAAATGGTGCTATCTGTAGAAGAGTTTATGATCATTTAATGTAATGAATCTTCAAAGGAAAATTCTTTGATCATCAATATATCTTTGGAACACAAACAGAAAAATAAATCTTGAGTTTTCCTCAAGAAAATTCTGAAGTATTTTGTACTAATTCTATTTAGAAACTTAATGATTCAATTAATTAATAAATAATAATGGATTTAACTGAAAAAATCTCAAATTAATTCAAAAATTGTTTTCAAACTTTGATTTTGCTTTAGTTAGTATACTGCTGATATTTTTGTTTCCCTTTTAGTAGATAGTTTGGTAATTCCTTCACAAAATGCTCATGCAGGAAAGAAAAGATGGACTGGTTTCTGATGTTTGATGTAATGTACTTGAGGTATGTGGAAGCAGTTTCTAATTGCTAATTCTTCTTACATTTGTTTTTTAACTCTATATTTTAAAATTATCTTAGTAAAGTATAAAATGTGAACCTCAAGCCTTCTGTGGTGTGCTATATGTTGTGTGTCTCTAAAACATGGCCAAAAAGAGCAGCACAGGCACAGTGTTGGGTTTCATATGCCTCCACTCCTTGCTAACCGTGTGAATGTGGACAATGTCAAGCATCTGCAAAATGCAGGCATTATTCATAGTCATGAGATAAGAGGAACGTTGGGGGTTCTAAGGAGGGAATATATAAATCAAGTGCATATTGTATTAACTTGAAAATGAGAGGCACTCAATTAAAGTTAAAATGATTTTATCATATAGATACAAGGAGCTTAAAATCAGTTATGCCCCAAAATAAACTCCACAATATCCCATACACAGCCAGAGATTTTATTCTATAACCAAGCTCAATTCTTAGGATTAATGTTCATCTCAACCTTTACGTCTATATAGAAAAACATATTTAGATATTATTTTCAGATTTGAATGCTCAAACACCTTTAATGAAATTGTACAATCGCATAAATATGTGCAAAAATGGCAATTGAGATACCCATTTCAAAATGAAAAAGACTAAGGAACTATCTTTATATGTAAAAAGCATATGCATGTATATTGCTTGAGAGTTTATTTCTAAATTAGAGGTCTCATAGGCAATTAATTGATAGAGTCACATGTAGTTCAATAATTAAAATATGTTTCACTTTACACAGGTTTCTAATTTGTAAATTTGATGATCCCAACAGAAAAATGAAAGTGAAAATATGGATCAATTAATTACACCTCATTAAAGTGAAACAGTTTTGAACCTCGTCCTGTCCTCATATTGTGAAACACTTGATGTCTCCCATGCATCTAGCCAAGTTCCACATAATTCAATTAACCAATTCACTTTGAGCTCAAACTATAACATGCATGTTCTTATCATCCGCATTTTTTACATGATGGACAAGAGAAAAAAATTCTTAACTAACATATCTGAAGTCACTAAAAATTGTGAAGCCAGGAAAGAATCTCACTCACTCTACATCATAGAAGCAGCTGTTGAATTATGCCCTGGAATTTCACCACTGTAATCTTCCAGTTCTCAGATGGTTTTAACTGGGGATGGTAAATGAATGATTATGTGACTGAATGATATTTTTGTTTGCTTGTTTCCAACAGAACAGATTTGCCTAACTGGGCATTTGAAGAACTATTAGAGAAATTGTACTTGGCCTTCCTAATGGAATAAGGGGTAGACAATGAACATTTTCTAAGAGGACTTTACTGGTTTAATTGTAAATTGGCCTAAACCTCTGTGGTAAAGAACTTCTTGTATTTAACCACCTTAGTTCATGGATAATTATGACTCTGGCAGCAAAGGAAGGTGAATCTCTCTGGATATGTTTCTGTGCAACACTGCCTTTTACATAAAGAGATGTCTGGTGATATCTTAAGGAAAAACATAAAAGGTAAATTAATGTTTATTTAGTGTTTCTCAAAAGGAAACAGAATTTACTTTAAGGCAAAGTAATTTCAACTGAACAATAGACACGATGAAAATATTATCATTATGTGAATGAGTACATGTTTCAATATTATCAGCCTAGTAAAAATGATGTTAAATATTAATAATTTCTATTCTCTAAGTCAGTATATGTATACTTGAAATTTAGTAGTTTTCAAATGTTTTAATTTATTTACTACATATCTCATGCCAAGTGTCATTCAGAGATTCTTCAATAACAAGAAGAGAAACATTTTCTCAAACAGTATTTGAATTACAAAAAATATATTGTTAATACATAGTTATTGAATTCTTTTAAAATGGGCAGATTAATGTTTATTTATTAATTTATTAATATATTTATTTGCTTTTGTGGATTCACAATAGAAATAATTTATAAAATATATAATGATAGAAATTTGAAATTACTAAATTTAAAAATTGCATAAGAAATTGAAATATTCACATGTGAAGAATACATGTTAACTAGTTGAGATAAAGATGGATGGTACTCTGAGCCTTTCATATTCTAAGATTCTATTAGTTATTTAAAGAGGATAAATTGACTCAATATAAAAACATATTTTATAACATAAAGTATTAATTACAAATCAAAATATTGATGAAGAAATTAATATTTCACCAAATTATGTAGTAGTAAATGAAACATCATTTGTGAAAACTGATTAAACAATGTAAGATAACATTTTGTGTTAAAACTGAAACCATTCTGTGTGATTTGTCTAAATTCTCACATATAGAATTGTACTTTTTTATTCATTAAGAAGAACAAATGTTCATTTCTTAAAAGGTCATATGCAGAATCATATAATCATATATCAAGTTATTTGCTATTAAATAGGATAAATAGGCAAGAAGACTTAATCCAAAGTTAATAGTTAGCATTGACTGTCAAAAGTCTCTTAAAGGTTCTTTAAAATTATTTTGGAAGTGGGAGAACATCAAACTAAGACATGATTAAGCATATATAGAAAGAGAGCTTTTTAATAATTAACAATTCTGCCTTACTTATACCCTACCTAGTATGCATCTTCATTTCTCGAGTTGACAAAAGTAGCACTGTTTCAGAATGATTAACTCCATTCACAATATTTATAGACCTCTATATACACATATGTACATATATATGCTTATGAATATTTATACTTAGTAATGTAAATATATTTAGAAAGAAAACTATAATTCACTCTCAGAAATTCAACTGTTTTGCTTGAATTATTTTTGCTCTTTCCCTCCTTTATTTTGCAATGAAAGACATGCTGTTTCCCAAGAATGGTTATTAAAGACACCATGTAAGAACAAATTCCAATTGAATACTAACTCATTTCTTTCTTCTTTAATGGAATTGACTTGTTTGAAAATAAAAGATTCGATAGATTTTAAAAGTACTCAATTTTCAAAACAATCTGGAAAAACTCTCTTAAATGAACCTGGTACATATTTCATATATTTAAAATATTATATGTTATACTTTTTAATTGTATTACTTTTGAGTTCATCAATATGAATTTATAACACTCAATTTTTACAAAATTGCTTTATTGAAATACAACACAAAACTCATTTTTTTTAAAACAGGAAACACTTCTCATAGTTTAAGCCAATATTAATTATACTTCAGTATTTTGATTTACTTTCTAATGATCAGGTTTTTTTTAGTTCTCTCAATATATTTTGGAGAAATAGATGTTGATATACAGGTTATATGCCATGAAATAAATAAATTACTATAATGCAGTATTTCTATAACCAAAATGTCATACATGAATTATATGGAATTATACAGTATTTCCTAGATAGAATATCATAATAGATGGGAATGCTTCCAAATATAAGGAGCAAAACACTAGAGTGTGATAACCAGCGCTACTATACTTTTCCAGAAATAGGCTAGTCTTCTGTGTTGAGTGAATATGATTTTTTGATGTTATAATAGAGATTGTGTTTTACAATGACCCAAAGGATGAGAAATATCTCAAACAAAATGTTGCCTGTAAATTAGTGAAATTAACCAATCAAGTCACTTCAATCTTATGTCCACAATTGGTAAATGAGTTTATAGAGATTCTCCCCATTTAAGCCCCTTCAGACTGGGTTGTTGACCATTTGGATAGTTAATGATTTCCCTTCACACCAAGCTCTAATCATTTAAGCACAGATGAAGTACATAACCAAGAGCTCCGACCAAATTATACCACTAATAGAAATTTTTGCTTCTTCATTTGTTTACATTGTTTTTATGCTTTGTCATATTCTCAACAGTCTTTTGAGTATGTGGAGTTAAATTATTGAATTCACTAGCAGGCATTTTGTTTGACAGTAGATTCTTTTCATCTTCTTCAGATGATCTCATGTTTTCAGCTGTGCAATTACAAAAAAGTAAAGGCATATTTAACTATCATGATTTCAAAATAAAGAGCTCAGCCACCTCATTTACAGTCTTCAGAACAAAATTCTGTTAAAATTCAGTTATCTATTGAGAATAAGACAAGAGAGGATAGGCCTAATATACAGAAGGTATTAGTATAACAGAAATAGAAATCATACGACAAGCTAACCAGTATTATTCAGAAGACAAGTCATGCACAAATTCCTTCCACCTAGTGTTAGTAAAATCATAAGGCATCAGGTACTTCTTCCTGCTGTGCCTCATTTGTGCTTCTCAAAACTATTAAAAAGAATTCTCTATGTCAAGAGACATCCCAAATTTTCAAGTATCATCAAACAATATAGAACACAATATATTTTATATTAGAAAAGAAGACAAATGCAAAACTTCAGCAATACAGACCTTAGACTGAGTTTTACAGTTATCTCCCTAAACAGCAGTATTCTATATTGCAATATCATTTTAAAAACATGAATAAAAAAATTGCTCATAAATTGAGTTTTGCAACCATTGTTGTAACATTTAATTATGAATAAATAATTCTAGTGTGGACCACAAATATGCATTTTTCTTGTGTTCTCACTTTATTTTTGAAGTGATATTATGCTTTTTAACTAGCTGTTAGAGGTACACAAATTATTAATGTATTTAATAATTATTAATCAATTAGAGCAGTTTTGTCTATTAAATATACTAATCCAATAAAGTATTTTCATTATGTTCTTATATATATATATATATATATATATATATATATACACACACGCATACATATACACTCATATACAGAAATATATAAGTGTATTCAGATATATATGTGTATCTGTATATTCATCTGGTGCTTTGGAAATGCATGTACCAAAAATCATATTTTCTTTACACTGATCCATTTTTGTAGGTGTCAAACCATTGTAAGTAGGACCATTTAATTAGGTTACTTCACTTAATTTGTAAAATCTATCATGATGAGTCTTTCTTATTATTGGAGTCCTCTTTAAGAAAATGAATTTAAGAAAAAGAAAGAGAAAGCCACAGACCAAGTAGCCAGAAGATGAAATCCATGGAAATTGAGTAGGAGAGAGAGACCACAAGATTCCACCATGTTCCTTTCCATGTGACAAACTAAGGCCAAAGATCACCAGGAACCAGCCCCAGAACACCACAGTCTTCTGTGAGATATTAATAAAATCGCATTGATGGTCCCTTTATTTGGATATATTCCTGACATCAAAGCATGAGCAAATAAATTCTCATTATTCACCCCAAACCATTTCCTGGTATTGGTTTGAGTATCCTATGAAACCAAAAGGTTTCTGTTTATAAATATATAAATATAGAGAGACATACAGATGTATATGTATATGTGTATGGATATATACACACATGCACATATATATGTTTTTATTAATAGTGCTCTCAATTTCTATGGAATTTATTCCTGATACAAATTCAAAAGTGAAATTAATTGTTTCAAGCATATCATTATTTTTCTTCATATATATCTGCCAAATAAATTCTATGAGTTATGTATATTTAAGACAACTCATTAAATTTATGCATATATTATGTATGTTTTTATAAGGCTCTTGGCATGTATCTCAGATCACAGGAGAATATGAGATATTCTGTTTGATAGAAAAATATTTGAATATTAATTTTGTAAGTGAACAATGGACCTCACTAGAATTGTAATAAATATTTATTTATTTAGTTATGTACTTTTGAAAATATGTGTTTGCCTTGTAATGTTCTTCTTCAGGAAACTAAAATGACATTATCCATGTATTATTTCTGGTTTTCATATTTTCATACCTTTGACTGATCTATATTCACTCTTTATTAATGAAAAATCACCAGTCCATTTAGTCTGTTATAACTTAATGTTATTACATGTTATTTATATTAACTTATGTAAATTTTATTTTCCATTTTGTTATAAGTATGTCTTATTACTCCACATTATTTGATTTATAATTTTATTTTTAATTTATGATGTTTGTTGTTTCCTTTTAGGTTTAACTTATAATTTCACTTTCTGGCAGTTGTACAGAATACAATTCTAAGTCAAAATATCAATCTACTTCATTTTGAAGCACATATTTAATAATAAAGTATCTCTAAATTTTAAAATATTAAATGGTCAGAATTATCTCACATGAATACAATTACTGATATAGGAATGGACATTTATTTAAGTTAGCATGAACTGTTCCTTTCTTTAGACTTTCTATGTTTTAAATGATTTGTCAAATCAGGGATCTCCAATTTTCTCTTCCAAGAAATTATTCAAACTGTCAAATAATTTTAGCCCTTCAAATTGTTTGAAAACCAATTCAACTATACTGAAATGTAGCAATACAAATATAAACTTATAATAGAAAAATATGGGACTACATCAATCATGGAAATATAAGACGGAGATGAGAAGTGTCTTGTGCCCCACCAAAGAGAGGCTTCCAACCACTTGATTTCCTCTACAACTGTACCTTTTTTACTATGTCTGATATCAGACAGTACTCATTGGACACCCAATGTATTCTTTTTTATAATAAAAGTTTCACTGTTTCTTGAGGTACATTTCAGGAAGTTTAATGGCTCAATGCTGGCATATATATGATTCTAAGTTTGATCCTGGTATGAATTGAATTTTGCCCCTCAAAACATACTTCCAGTATCATGAATGAAATCTTATTTAAAACTAGGATGTTTGAAGATATCATTAGTAATAGTGAAGCCATACTGGAAAGTGTGGGCAACACGCCTGAAATTCTTAGAAGGAGAGAAAATATAGACAAAAGTGGACGAGAACAAGCCACATGTTGGAGGCATATATTGAATTGTTTCATGAATTGTTATTTTCAGAATCCAGGAGATTTCAAACTCTTCCAAAACTTGATAAGGAGTTCTAGTGTCCAGATCTGTGTAATGAAATACCTAATAAATTTCTGGGTTATTAAGCAACCCCGTTTGAGATCCTTAATTAGGTAAGCTGTGGGAAACTAAGAATACAACATTCAGAAATGAAATAATTTTATATGCATTTATCTTACATTTATTAATATATGAGAATACTCATTTCCGTAGCTGTAATGTTAACATTTTATATTTGCTTTAATTAAATATGTTTGAATTTGCATTTTATCAATAATAATGTATTTCTTAAATGCATAATTCCATGTTTTAAATAGTATTTTTTAACTTGGCTAATCTTTGTGTGAGTGTTAATATTATCTTGGATAAGTAAGAATTAAAATTTTTTTTTTTCTAACATAGATTGTGGTTACTTTATCTGCTAAGTCATCACAAAAAACACGTGGGTCAATTTTTCTAAGGTTTGTAGGAGATGTTAGGATAGTTTAATTTCAGATATGGACAGTAAGCAACCAAAATTCACTTTAAAGTTAATTCTAAAAATTAAAAAATTACATTTTATCCAGAGTAAACATATAGGAGTTTCTATCCAAAACTGGTTACTCTCTTTGTATTATGTTTAACTGAAAAAAATTGAAATAATAAGGAAAATTGTGCTGATTATCAAATATTTTATTACAGTAAACCTATTAGGTAAAGACATTATAAAATATATATACAGCCTTCTTTAAAAGTGCTTAGCTGCAGACACTTACTGGTGTTGAATATGTAATAGTGGAGTTTGTCCTGTGGTGTTTCAAACTTTTTTGGGTTCCATGATCCCTGCTTTCCTTCTGCTTTCTCCTTATGAAGTGGGAATGTTTATCCTATGTCTTTTCCACCATTTTGTTGTGGAAATTGGTACCTTTTCCCTAGGGTTTACAGGTCCATCAGACACAGATGTATTTTGACCCAGAATGAAGAAAACTCCTAACGAATTTTCATGTGACATTTGGCACTGAGTTATTTAATGGACCTAAGGCTTTTGGTATATGATGGAAGGAATGTCTTTTGCATATGGGAAAAAAAAAACATGTCTTTTGAATATCCAGAGGGTAGACTGTGATATGTTTCACTGTTAATCTTTTAAAATGGTCATGTAAATAGGACATTTTTATGAAGATATTTTTACTTAAGGTGTGGCCCAGATGTATCAGATTTTATGATGTTAAAGCCACATAAGAGAGTGATGTGGTAAGTCAAAATGTCCTGGAAGAAAAAGGAGAGGACATTTCCATTTGATGGGAAATCCAAGAAGTCAGAGTTTACTGCCCAGTGAAAATGGAACTGACCTCCAAAGGTAGCAAGCCTTCTAGCCACTGAAACCAAGAGCCAATAAATTCTTCTCGTTAAGCCAATCCATTGTGATATTTGTCATAGAAGTCAGGAAACCATGACAACACTAGAAGTCTATTTATTTCAATGAGTTTTATTCTGTACATCTTGACTGTCAATAAAAATAAAAAGAACAATTTTACAAGACATCCAGAAATGCACAAAACACAGTGCAAAGAAATGGGGAGGAAGAGAACAGGAATCAAAATGGAATTTTTTATCTAACTTCCTCCTCAGATTACTCATTTATACTATATGGAAATGCTATTAAAATTTGTTTAATAATCTTTTATCTTGCCACTTTGTTGATATAGTCTATTAATTCTAGTAATTTTGGCATGCATTTTCTAAATAAAGATCATAATATCAGTGAGTAGAGAATGTTTTATTTCTTCCTTTCACACTTGGGTGACTTCTATTCCTTTTTCTTGCCTAATTGCTCTAGCTGAAACTTCTAGTACAATACTGAATAAGACTGGAGACAATGGGCATCTTTTTCTTCTTGCTGATCTCAGTAGGAAGGCTTTCTGTATTAATCCATTGAGTACAATGTTAGCTGTTGATTTTTCATATGTGCACCTTATCATAAAGAGAGAGTTTCCATCTATTCCTATTTTTTGGAGTGTTTTTTATCAAGAAAAATGTTGTAATTTGTTGAATCTCTTTTCTACATGTAATGCGATGATAATGTGATTTTTCTTCTACAATTTATTAATATTGTGGGTTACACTGATTGATGTTCTTATGTTGAACCACCCTTACATACCTGGCATAAAACCCACTTGATTGTGAGGTATAATTTTTAATGTGCTTTCTGATTCATCTTGCAAGTATTTTTTTCATGTTTCTTGCATCTCTGTACATAAGGAAAATTGACATGTAATTTTCTTTTCTCATAATATCTTTCCTTAGCTTTGGTATTAAGGTGATTTTGGCTTCATAGAATGTGCTTGGTAGAGTTCCTTCCTGTTCAATTTTTGGAAGAGTTTGAACAAGATTTATATTATGTCTTCCTGAAATGATTAGTAGATTTCATTGGTGAAGCTCTCCTGTCATAGACTTTCCATTTTAGGAAGTTTTTGATGTCTATTTCACTTTATTTATTTGTTCTTGGCTTATTGAGTTCTTCTATGATTTCTAGGGTCAGAGTAGGTTATTCATGTGTTTCTAGGAATTTGTCTATTTCAACAATGTTGTTTAGTTTGTTTGCATACATCTGTTAATAGCATCCTCTTGTAATCTCTCTTATTTATTCAGAGTCAGTTGCAATGTCCTCACTCTCAATATTTCTTTTATCTATTGGCAATTTCTTTTTCTGCCGATCTATTCAATTTTTTTATCTTCTCAAGGAACCAACTTTTTGTCTGTTTATTCTCTCTATTTTTTTTTTATAAAAGCCATCACATTTCTAGTATTTTGCATTAGCATCCCTTTGACTAATACAGATCCCATGGGTCAGATGTTTGAGACTATTTTGCCTGCAGTTGTAGACTTTATCTGTTCCTTGGGATGGACTTTGCCCATCTTCATGTCCATGTTAGGTGTCTTGGGTGACTACAATGAACTGTAGAGTAGGTGTTGCAACTCTGTTGAGATTCAGGGCCCAGTTGGCACATGGACATCCCAAAGATTTAAGTCCTTTGGACATACACCTGTTAACTCTAGCATTAACTATAGGTTGAACTTGATGGGGCCAGAGACATGTGTAAGAAAACCACAATTGAGTCCAACTCTGTCACACTCGATAGCATAAGTTCTCAAGTAGGACCCACTGAGAGGGCACCAAACTCCTGAGCTGTCTGCCCTACCTATAGTGTCTGGATGTCTCCACTCTTTGAGGCTATAATTACTTTAGCAATTAATGAGATCTTGCTGAGATGTGCATAAGTGTAACCTGTGGAATGACCTACCATCTCACTTTGAATTCTCCGAGCCATATAAAACATTTTTCTTTACACTTTCCCCCTTTTGGTCAATGCTGTCTTCCAGTTGCATTTATAGTTGATGCTTGGTAGTAATCCTTCTGTGCCAGGGAGGGTCATCCCCACTACATTTGAGCAACAAGGAGGCTTTCAGGAGGTAACTCTTAGGCACCCTATAATACTAGGGTAAGTTGCAACTTCAAAAGTAAAGGCTCATTAGTACATTCATCAATATCAAGGGCCCATAACTTTGGATTAAAATATGTTACTTAAATGATTTAAGGCTAGTGATATGTGATGGAATGATTTTGTGCTGTATATGCGAAAAAAATGTATTTTGAGGACACAGAGGGCTGTGGTACATTGAATAATGTACCCTTTATAAAAACAAACAAGCAAAACAAATTGAAAAATGTGTTTTACAATTAATCCATTATTGTTTTTACATAAATAGGACATTTTGATGATATTACATTTAATTCAGTTGTGGTCCTACAGAACTAGTTTTTATGAATTTAAATTTACTTTGGGGAGTGATGCTGGAAGACAATAGGACTTGGAGCATAAAGAAGAGGACATTTCCATGTGATGGAATAGCCAAGGAAGCCAAGGATTTCTGCCCAGCATAAAGGTAACTGACCTTCAAAATTGGCAAGCCTTCAAATTTTGAAGCCCTGAGGCAATAAATTCCCATTGTCAAGCAATCTCACTGTGGTATTGTAATAGTGGCCAGGAAACTAAGAGTAATTTAGAAAACTCTTTACTCAGTGCATTTTACTCCAAACATCATATCTGTATCTCAATTTAAAAATAGCAAGCATTCAAAAAGATTAAAAATAGTCCAATGAAAAAAAAAAGGAGGGAAAGGAAAAATAACCAATAACACAGATTATTATAAAAATCAGATCAGAAATTTAAAATAAATGATTATTAAGCTAAGAGTTCCAATGAAAAAGTGTACAATATACAGGAAAAAGATTGACAATTTAAACAGTTACCTGGATACACTAAACCTATACCAATTACTATTTTACACAAACTGTGTTGTCTAAATTGTTTCCAGTATCTGTCAAACCTGACATATTCATTAGATAATTTAAGTTTCTTTATTTTTTTTAACTTTTCTACATCGCCTTCTTTTTAATTCATTACATACTTGAAATATTTCAATGTGTCCCTGCCTTAAAAAGCAGTTTTTAATACAATATAACTGTTTAATACATTTCATTATTTGCCTTTTAGCAAAAAGTATTTTACAAATAAATATAATGTTCCATATATACAAAAATAAAACACTTCATAAACCATCAAACCATATTAAAAAGGAAAAATATTGACAGGTATCATATTTGGTGTATTTATTCTTTCTCAATATTCTCCCAACCTCCATAAATAAAATCAACATCTCAATTCAAGTGATTTAATTGTTTTTCTTTTCTTTGGAGGGAAGGTGTTCACTTTCTTTTAATTATATTAATTTTATTTACACAAGCTCCATATCCAACAAATGTACATTCCCTCACTCCCTCAAGCCCCAACAATGGTAACTTCTATCTATTTTGGTGGATTTGCTATTTCTAGATTTATCTTATAAATTCATCCATACAATATTTGTCCATACGTTTCTTGGTTTATTTCATGAGCATATTATTTTCAAGGTTCTTCCAAGTTTCAGTATGTCTCATGACTTCATTCTTATGGCTGAACAATATTTTTATTGCATGTAGGAAATACATTTTGTTTATGTATTCATTCTTTGATGGATATTTGGGTTATTTAAATCTTTTGGTGCATTTTTTACCCTCTTTTTGTTTATTGTTTTTTCAAATTTGTCATTTGAGTTGATTTTTGTCACATTTTAAACACTTTTATATATCTTGGTATTTAATCCTAATCTATGGTATGCAACTACTTCCTACCATTCTACAGCTTTTTTTTTTTTTTTATCTATGAAATACTTGGATGCAATTTTTTTTTAATTTTGATGGATGTAGATTTATCTGTTGTTGCCTTCATTGCTTGTGGTTTTGGTGAGATATTTAAGACTCCATTTAGCTAAAACCATGTGATAATACTTTGTCCTATGTTATCTTCTTAGAATTTTATATTTTGCTCTTATACTGAGGTTCTTGGATCAATTTGAGTATATGTTTGCATAAAATGTATTGTAAGGGTCTAACTTCATTTACTGGATTTTGTTTTCAATATTCCCACGAATCTTTTGAAGTGCTATTATTTTCCCATTGTATGTACTTAGCACCCTGGTCAAAAATCAATTCATCATAGATCTGTGGGTCTGTTTCTAGATTTTACTTCTTTTCCATTAGTCTATTTCAATTTTTTCCCAGGTCCACATTCTTTTTATTACTGAATATTTGTAGTATAATTTGAAATTGGGAAGGGTGAGTCTTCAAAATTTGTTTATTTTCAGAATACTTTTTGATGTTCTGTTTAACTACACAATTTATCTGACTCTGAATATCTTTTCCATTACTACAAAGAAAGCTGCTGCAATTTTATTAAGAAATGTAATGAATTTATAGATCAATTTGGATATTTTTTACATCTTAACAATATTTAGATTTCTAGTCTATGATATGGGATATCTTGAAATTTATTTGTCTTCATCATTCCTTGATGTTTTATGCTTTTTAATGCTATTATAAATGGAATTGATTTCTTAAAATTCTCTTCAGATTGCTAGTATATAGATATGCAGTTGATTCTGAGCATTCATCTGTTGCCCTGGCACTTTGTTGAAATTTTTTATTAGCTTTGGTGGATTTCTTGTGCATTCCTTTGGATTTTCTCTATATTAGGTCATGTTTATGAATAAACATAATTTTACTTCTTCCTTTCCAATTTGTACAACTTTCACTTATATTTCTTACTTAAACACTATGGTTATAAGTCCTGATACAATGATGAAAAGCAGTGGTGACAATGGGCATAATTATTTTGTTCCTCATCTTAAAGGGAATGCTTAAATTCTCTCAACATTGAGTACTATGTTAGCTGTGGTATTTTCATAAATGGATTTTATCATGTTGAGAAAGTTCTCTGGTATTAATAGTGCACATGAATTGTCCTAAAGCACAGACAATTTTTAGTGCAAAATAAAAGTCTCTATAAATTTTAATATATTAACAATATATAAAGTAACTTCTTCAACTACATGGAGTGAAGCTAGAAGTCAATAAATGAAAGAGCATTGCAAATGTGCAAATATTTGGAAACTAAACAGCATATCTTAATTTATCAATGAATTAAATATGAAATAACAAGAGAAATTAGAAAATATTTAGGGAAAATGAAAATGAAGGCATAGCATACCAACACTTGCAGGATGAAGCAAAGTAAGTGCAAAGTAAAATGTATGCCTATGAATCCTTAGAGATCTAAAGAAGAACAATATTCAATTAATTATCTAATTCACCTTTTTGCAAATTAAGAAAGAAGAGAAACATAAGACAAAATGTAGCAGAAGGAAGGAACTAAGAGAATTGGAGGT
>JAQZBX010025141.1:0-23437 GCA_029593785.1 Cabassous unicinctus | reverse complement strand
TTTTGTTGTTGTTGTTGCGTCATCTTGCTGTGCCAGTTATCCGCATGGGCCAGCACTCCTGCGCAGGCCGGCACTCCGCTTGGACCAGCTTGCTGCATGGGCCAGCTTGCTTTTCACCAGGAGGCCCTGGGAATCGAACCCTGGACCTCCTATATGGTAG
Organism: Cabassous unicinctus; assembly: GCA_029593785.1. NCBI lineage: Eukaryota > Metazoa > Chordata > Mammalia > Cingulata > Chlamyphoridae > Cabassous > Cabassous unicinctus. Next base: position 23,277 of record JAQZBX010025141.1, on the reverse strand, counting down.
ACAGGAGCCCAATCACTTGAGCCACATCCGCTTCCCTAAACTTTAGCCATTCTTAGGATTATACTTTTGCCAGCTGAGTTTACTAATCAGTAGCTGAAGTTGGTGCCCAATTGTCTCTTCCTCCCCCAATTTTGGGAAGTGGAGCTTCCAATTCCAGCCATGGAACAGCTCCCGAGGCGGCTTGTGTCTCTAGTGGAGGATGGGCACAACCTCTGGGGCGTGGAGGGCTTTACTTTCAAATCTTCTCTGCAGATGGGCAGTCTCCTTCTTCCATCCCTTTAAGGATGTTGCAGGATGCTCTTCTGGTCTCCTGGAGCCCCCTAACAGGTGCTTTAGGTAGCTCTGAGTGATTACTAACTGCCCTGTAGCAGGAGCTGACTCTAGGAGCTCCTTACTCTGCCACCATCTTGCTGGTTGTCCCGACCATTAATTTTTAAAGCATCTTTAGTGAAGTATGACATTTACCCTGAAAAGTGCACAAATCAATGAACAATCACTAAGTGAACATAGCCATGTAACCATCACCCAGGTCAAAAAAATGAAACACTACTGGCCCTTCCAAAGCTCCCTCATGTTCCCCACACATTTCTCTCCTCTCCCTCCTCCCAAAGTTAAACACTAACCTATCATCTATCATAAATTAATTTTGCATAATACTGGAATTTGTGTAAGTAGAAGATGTAGAATATACTCTGTGTCTATTCTTTTGCTTACCACTATGTTTGTGAGATTCATCCTTGTTGCATGTAGAAGTTAGTTATACATTTTCACTGAGGATTGTTTTCTATTGTATGAATATACTATAATTTATTTAGCCACTCTACTTTTGGCCTATTTTGAATAATGCTGTTATGAACATTCTCCTAATATATCTTTTAGTGCACGTAGGCAGTCATTTTGATAGGGTAAATGCTAGGAGTGAAGTTTCCGGTCAGAGGTCATGCATGCCTGCAACTTTAGTGGATAGTGCCCAGCTGCTTTCCTAAGAGATTGTAACAATTTACACTCTCATCCGTGGTACAGGACACTTCCTGTTGCCCCACAGTCTCACCAATACTTGGCACTGTACTTTTGTTTTTGAATTCTTTTTTTAGAGTTAACATCACATCATGAACAGTTTCAAGTGTTATTAATATTTGTTGTTTCATTACTTTTAATGGCTGTATACAGTTTTATTGTTTAACACGGGGGTCAGAAACTCATCCTGTAAAAGCCAGTTAGTAAATATTCTTGGCTTTGTGGGCCCCTGAGCCTCTGTTGCAACTACTCAACTCTGCCATTGCAGTGTGAAAGCAGTCATAGACAATGTGTAGATGAATGATAATAGCTGTCCCAGTAAAGCTTTATTTACAAGAACAGATGGTGAGCTGGGTTTGGCCTATGGCTATAATTTGCCATCCTCTGCTATTTATTCAATTTCCTAATTATAAGAGATTTCAAACTTGTTTTTAATTAAAACAAACAAACAAACAAACACTTGCTTCCACAAAAAACATCTATTTATTGAACACCTACAATGATCCGAACATGTGCTAGAGTTTGGGGAATCTGGGAGCATATCATTCATGGATAGGTTCTTCATGGATTATTTATTCTAGTTGGGGTAGCTTGACAAATTATTAAAAAATATGACTATTAACAGGAGCTCCACATGTAAAGGAATTCAGACAACTTGACCACTTTCTGACCCTACAGGTGGACCTTGAGTTTAACTTTAGGGCTCTAATGATCTCAGTGTGAAAACCATGACCCAATTGTCAGCTCTAGGTTGTTGACTGTGTTTGTTATTATGCCACTGCTTTTTTTATATAAACATTTGATCAGATTATTTTGTACAGTAGATTTCTAGTGGTCAAAGGATATGACTGATTTCAGGGCTTTTGTTATATTTTGTCAAAATATTTTTCAGCATGTACTATCATGATCACTGTTGTACAAGTTGTATCTTGCCTTTGCCAACATCCTGTATTGGCATTTAAAAAAATCCTTGCAAATTTGGTAAGTAAAAAATATAACCTTGTTTTAATTTGCATTTCTCTGATTAGTTGAGTGCTGAACATTTTTTCATATTTACTGGTTATTTGCATCTCTCCCTCTGAATTGACGAGAATAGGACATTTTGAGCATAATTTAAATGAGGGTTATGAAAAGAGATTAATGCATCAGCTTCCCCGCCCCAGACAATAGACTTTGAGTAGGGATGAGGTCATGGTCAAGAAAGGTACCTACTGAAAAGGAGAATTCTGTAGAACACTCCTGGGTACCCAAGCATATATTTTATTCTGGACACATTCCTGTTCTTAATTTGATAAATAGAGCAATGTGATTTTTTTCAAGTGTTTTAAAATAGTATTTGAAAATTTACAGGTAAAAATTTTAATATGAGAATCAGTGTGGTATTGTTCAGCAGAAGGGGAAAATGAAACTGGATTTAATGAATGGAACTGGGTGGGAATGACACTTGGGAGTTGGTGGGAGAGAAAAGCTGGCTAGTTTAACCAGTTCATTTTTCCATATTAGCTTCTTGTCTTGGATTTTCAGACTCTCCCCTCTCTCAGCATTAGCCCTTCCTTCTGGACAGTCCTTTTTCTTAGTCTTCTTCACATGTACAGCCTTCTCTATCCTAATCTTGACATTTTGGAGTTCATCAAACCTTAATCCTGGACTGTCTTATCTTCTCCGTTCTTTCTCCAGAACACCTTGTCTACCTTTATGAGTTCAGTGACCATTTATGAGCTAATGGTGCTTTAATTCACATCTCCATCCAGACCTTCCACGGAGCTCAAGACAATATCCAGCTACTCCTTTTTCTTCTCCATATGGCTGTCTGATAGACACCATGAAATAAATCCTTTGAGTCCAAAACCAAACTCATAATATATCCCTCTCCTCGCCCTCCTTCTGCCAAACTTGGTCCCTGTCTGGTGTTCCTGATTCCATGAATGGCCCAGCGGTCTTAGTTGGTCAGTCCTGACATTGGGTCACCTCATGCCCATGGTAAATCAGCTACCAAGTCCTGTCCATTTACCTCTTAAGTATTCTTTACATCTCTGAACTTCTGTCTCTTCTGTACTCACTCTAGTCCTCCATGCCATTGTTGTTTTATTCCTGAGTCTGTAGACTTCTTACTGGTCTCCCTGCTTCCAGTTTCTGCCTTCTTCCAATCTACTCTACAGCCAGAGTGATACTTTCGAAATGCAAGTCTGGTGACATCACCCTCTTGTTTAAAGTCTTTCAATGGCTTTTCATTGTTCTGAGGATAAAAGCAAATATCCTTAACATGACCTTCCAGTTCCTCCATGGCCACTTCCCCCTGCTGCCTCAGCAGTCTCATCCTGCCCCATTCTCTCACCTGTTCTCCAAACTCCAACCTAAGTGGCCACCCCCCAGTTCCTTGGACTGCACGCCCCTGCCAACCACCAGGGCTCTTCCACACGTTCCCAGCCTCTCTCTGCCTGAGCTGCCCTTTGCCAGTTTAATTCCTGCTCAAACTTCCATGCTCTCACATGTCCTCAGGGAAGCCTCAGCTGATCCCTGAGGCAAAGCCAGAGCCCCTGATCTGTGAATTCCATGACCCTGGACTTTTTTGGCATCATCACAAATGTAATTAAATAACTGATTGTGCAATTCAACCTTTGATATCTGCTTCACGGTTGCCATATAAATTAAGACAGAAGCAAATGGAAGACAGAATCAGAGGCAATTTTATTGGCCGCACACCATACCTGTTAGATAACATCCCGTTTAAGCAAATCAGAGATAGAGAGAGAGAGAGAGAGAGAGAGGAGGAGGAGGAAGAGGAGGGGGAGAGGGAGAGAGAGGAAGAGAGAGACTTATGTTTTAAGTTCTCTGCTCTCCTCATTAATTCTGCCCTTGGTGGAGAAAATGTTATCAGGGGTGGCAGGATATATTATCGTGTTATTGTTACCTTTGCCCTTTGTCTGGAAGATCCCTGCTACCTTCTTATAAGCTTTTATTTTTCTATCTTCAGCATCTGCCCATAAGTGCTGAAGAGGTTAGGCTTTAAACATCCTGGCGCTTGATTATTTCCCTAGTCAATATTTTTAATGGGTAAGCAGAAACCACCTGGTGTCTCCTATCACCAAGAGTAAGTAAAAGGCAAACAGTTATCATTCGGTGGCTCTGTTTACCAGATACAAGAAATGCAAGGTGGAAGGCGAGACACTACCTAATTCTGGAGTAGCTGTGACTAGATGCCTGATTTTTAATGTTAGAATAGTCTCCCAGTTCCTCTGAAGTCTTCGGAACACACCATTAGGCCATGGCCAGACCGGAAATACCATGAGTGTAGGGATGCCTGGGCTTCTTGTTCTCTAATGTATCCTTACTGCCTAATGATTTGTTCTTGGTAGGTGTTTTTTAAATGTATGGAGGAATTAAACTCCTTAATCCACTTGGAATTTATTTTAGTGTGTGATTTAGGGAATTTTTATTCCCTCCCCCAAATGATTAGGCAGTAACCTTAAGAGAAAATATTGAATAATTTATCCTTTTCTAATTGACTTGAAACACTATACTTAATATACTTTAAAATCATATATATATACTTGGTACTGTGTCTAAATTTTCTATTCTGTTTATTAACCTGTTTGTCTATTTTATACCATTGCCATAACCATTTTAAAAATTGCTCTTGTTTATGTTTTCACAATGTCCATTGAAAAATTTACATTTTAATTGCAAGTTCTTGTTTTCACAGATTGTGCAAGAAGATAATACATGAATGTCTTTAAAACTTAGAGCCAAAATCACAGAATTTCAAAGCATGGCATTCTATTAACACACTTCGGTTAATTTATATAGTGCAACTAGTCATCTCATTTTCTATTGTAGTGCTCTATTTAAAAAATAAAAATACAGAATATATTAAAAGAGACTGTGCATTCTACTGAAGGTACCTATTTACTAGATTAATGCATCTTCTAGAAATATGTTTTCCCTTTACTGGACATTTGTGAGTGAGCTGGAAGAAGGCAAACTTCTATACATCTGGAAGAAAGTAATTATATAACACATTATGTGTCCTAGTATGGCTTCTTCTTCATTACTAACTTTCAAAATCTTCTTGGTTGTTCGCACTCATTTACTATTCCAGATAAACCTTACAATTACTGTGTCAAATTTTGAAAAGGAAATCCTGCAGATATTTTGCCTAGAATTGCATTACATTTAAAGATTAATTTGGGGGAAATTTTAGATCTTTGCAGTATTGAATTTTTCATCCAGGAACATGATATGTCTTTTTTTTTTTTTTTTTTCTTTTTAAAAGTCAAATAGTCTTTGATGCCCCTTACTAATCATATTTTGGCTTCCTATGGGTCCTGCATTTTTGTGTGTGTCTCTCTATTGTGAGTAGGTTTTCTCCCCCCATTAACTTTTCAAACCTGGTCATACATTCAAAAAACACTTATTGTGTAGTTGCATTTTGTGAGTCTTATTCCCAGTATATAGGAAAGCCATTGATTTTTTTTTTCTTTCAGTATTTTGTGCCAGACACTTTAGAAAAGTCTCCCATTGGTTTCAATAGTTTTACAGTTTATTTTTTATAAGTATATACTTGTGTTGTATGCAATATGTCTTCTTTCCAGTAACTTACTTTTCTTGTGTTATTGCAATGGTACACAGAACTTCCACCATAACCTCAAATAGCAGAAGTGATTATGGGCATCCTTGTCTTCTTGCCTATTTTAATGAGAATGCCTTTAATATTTTGTTCATGATAAGAATGCTATTACCTGCTGGTTTGCTGTTGATATTCTTTACTAAATTAAAGAAGTAGACTTGAATTCCTATATTATTGGGAAGATGTTTAAATAATCATAGGTGGATACTGAATTTTATAAAATGCTTTTCTACCTTTTTTGAAATGAACAAAGTTTTTCCTATTTAGTCTTATTAATATGGAAACAAATTTTGCATTCTTAAACTTTATTATGATATAGGATGTGGCTCTTTTAATATGCTGCTAAGTTAGGCTTGTTTAAATGTTGTTTGGATTTTTGTGGTGATATTTGCTAAAGCAGCCTCAGCTTAACTGGCCATTTCAAAGAAATAGTACACAGTCTTACAAGCTCAACTATTTTTTGTTATATTTTGTCTTTTTGTTGTAAACATTCACTTCCTTTTCTATAGGTTTATAGCTCCCAGTGTTAAAGGTTTATATTACGATTTCTTTTTTAATAACAAACACCTTCAAGACTATGAATATTCCTCTGAATACAGCTTTGACTGCATTCCTTGAAATGTACTTGTTGTTGGAACAATTTTCTAAATTGTATCAATATATAGTTTTTCTTTCCAACCTGACCCAAGAGCTACTTGGTGAAGGGTCTAAAATTTCCTGTGTTACAGTTGTAAGAGCACATGGCTGGAACAAATTCTATTTTGAAAAAAATTTTGAAGTTTTCTTTGAAGAGTAATGGATAATCAGCTTTTATAAATGTCCTGTTAACATCTAAAATAATGTTTATTGCCTAAGGTACAAATTTTAATAGATACCTCTTTAATTTGTTTAATTATAATATTCATATTCTTTATTTATATAACAGTAAATAATCTGTCTACCTATTTTATTAAAAAACCTAGTTATTAGATGGCCCTTTTGTCAATTCTTCCTTGAAATTTTTATAGTAATTGCTTTATATATTTTTGTGCTAGTACGTAAAAGGTCTTGACTATTGCATGTTTATTGGTTGTACCTTTTACCAGTTTGCTGCATTTTATGTAAAGGAAGTGTTTCTGAAGACCTTGCAAATTTAAGCCGGACTTTTCTATCAGAATAAATGTAAAGTGTGTTTGAGAGAGTATATTCTTGGTGTGCATAAATCTTCAACCATTGTAGGATATTTTTGCTTTAATACTTCTTTATTTTTCAGTCTTATTCTGTTATTTTTTTCAAAAGGTCTGGTGTATCATGATGTTTTTTCCCTTTTTGAGTTTTACCAAGTCTACCTTCTCTTTTAAAGTTATTGATTTGGGGTTATCATGTTCACCTATAGTAATTATATTATTACTTAATGAACATTCTTATAAATACAGAAATATTTGATATATTATTTTCACTATAGCCTATTATTTCTACTGTACACTACAGTAAAATAATAAATGCTCACCAAAATCATCTGCAAAAGTTCTAATGCATTTAACAGCAATATAGTTCCCAGGACAAAGACAAATGATAGTGGATGTATTTGTTTTCTGCTAATATGGTGACATCATGTGGCAACATCATGAATCATCATCATCATCACCATCATCATCATCACAATCATCATAGCAAACACTATATAATACTTACATATGGCTAGGTTATGTTCTATAAATAATTTTTTCTTTCTATAAATTATATGCATTCTTTAAATATATATCAACTAAATTAATTCTCATAACCTCATTTGTGGTACTATTATATTATCATTCCTATTTCATAGATAAGAAAACTGAGGCAGAGAGAGGCAAACTAACTTGTTCATGGTTGAATAGCTTGTAAATGGCAGAGCTGTCCTTTAAACCCAGACCTGGTCTTTGAGTTCAAAATCCTACCACCACAGTATCCTGTTATTCCTTAGGTGAAATTCACTTGGCTGGCAAGCTCTGTAATTTTGCTAGTTTTTTCAAGTTTTAAAAATGCTGGGCTTTTCATTTTTCAAATTTTGTACCTACAGTAAAATTTTCTTAGTATATTTATATCACACTATTTAATTAAAAATCACACAAAATGCAACTGTATTATTTTGCCAAATTGCATTACAGGAATTTTCATGAGTTTATAACTATATTGCAATCTTACTATCATTTTAAAAAAGAATTCTTTGTCAACAAACATAAATGTAAAATGGCCCATTGTGTCTCTTTTGTAGATTTTCTGCTTTTGTCAATTTTTCTACTGTGATTTAACTATTTTGCATTTTGACTTCTGAAAACCCTTTCTATTTTAAAGATATTAAGTCATCCTTCAAATTTAAAGAAACTTGACAAAATAGTGCAATTATATTTTGTATGATTTTAGTTATACTTGTTGTAATTTTTTTGTTTGCCTTTGTCTCTGAATGTTTGCTCTGAGTTTTTATTTGGCTAATAGAAGTTTTATATTTTTATGCTACCAAGTCATTAACTGTTCCCCTTTGTAATTTATTACATGGGCATTCCTCCTCCTTCAAGAGGTTGATAAATATATTTCCTAATATTTCTTCTATTTTTTCTATGATTTAATATTTTTATTTAATTCTTCAGTCCAGATGGGATTTCTGTTTCTGAATGACAAAAGGAGAAATTCTTAATTTAAAGTGAATCTTTATACTCCCCTTGCAGTTAGCCTGTCGTGCTAACGTAACTCATTAAATTCTGTCTCTGATTTCTGATACACTTTTAATTAAATTAATGTACACAAAAGATTCTGTTGCTCAATGATTGTTTTAGTTCCACTGATGCTTTTATCTGTTCTCCTACAGTATCACCCTCTTCATTCACTTTGAAATATCTGTTAAGGCAAGTCTGCCTCCCTTGATATTTTTCTTTGATAGTCTTTCCTAATTATTCTTTCAGCTTTATTTTAAAAGACAAATAGCAAGGGAGTTAGAGCCTGGACTTCTTGAATTCAAATTCTGAGTTGATGCTCACTAGCCATAAAACTCTGAGCAGTTTGCTTAACTTCTCTGTATGCCTCAGTTTCCTTATTTGTACAGTGAGAATAATAGTAGTGTATGTTCTTCATGGGATTGTTTTGAGGATTAGTAGAGTGAAAATACGTAAGCATAAGTTGAAATACAATACCTGGCACAGAGTAACTGCTAAATAACATTAACTATTATTGCAATTTTGCGAAATTCAAAACTCTTTCCATTGGGATATTGATTGGAAACATATACACCAAATTCATACATTGGTTTAGAAAGAATTGATAACTCCCCAATCAGGAAATTCGCTTGTTTTATTCATGTAATGTTGTACATTTAATCCATAAGCATTTGCAGTTTTCTTCACATGTAGTGCTCTAATTGGACTCTTAATTAGTCTAGCAATTAAGATGTGGGATGGGGAGGAGGACAACTGATCATCCCAAACCCTCGCAGATGGGACCATTGAGCTGAATGCTCGTTGCCAGTCTCTCAAAAAGGGTAAGGGGCCCGTGTAGTGCGTTCAGCGAATAAAGAGGGCAGAAGTGGCATGAAGTGCGCGTCTCCCTCCTGCGAGGGTCTTGATCCTCGGGCAAGACCCTCTCTGATTTGGATGCTTTTCCTGGGGCCAGATGTGGCGGCACCAGTGGCAATGTGCTTCTGGGTTGACTGCTCCTGGGCTCCCACCTGGCAGGCTTGTTGCGGGGAAAGGCCAGGGGTGGACACCTGGGCCTTGCCACCTGGCTCGGCCTCCAGTGCTTGTGGAGCATGCAGTCATGCTCCAGTTAGGAGAGGGACCCTCAGCCGCCGCGGTTATTGCATGAAAAGCTGTGAGTAATTTGCACGGACTTGTCTCCTCCCTTATAATATGTTATTAGAAGAATTTATTGGCTCATGTCCTTTCTTTTACTCAGCTAGTCAAAATGTGAGCTGGGAACAACTTCTTACATTTAGCACTGGCAGACCAGTACAAAGTGGTTACTTTTGCTTTCTTAACAAGCACATGCTGTTCATAAACAAATCTGGAACTTGAGGTTAGAGAATTACAAACAGCACTTACTCAATAAACATTTGTAGTTTTTTTGGTATGTTACACTATTTTTCATTTAGATGCTTCATATATGTTGGAATTCTTTTGTTATTACTATGAATTGGATGGTTTTTTCCTAATGTTTTCTGATTGGTTATTACTTATACTAAGGTAAAATTCTGATTTTTTTAAAAGTGCATGTGTTTTAGCAAGCTACTAAACTGTTATTTATGTTTTCCCCTTTCACACCTTCTATTGGAATTATCAAGTTTTCCTTGTTTTCATCCCCTTCCACCGCTGGTTTAGAAACTATACATTCTTTTCCTATTCTTTTTGTATCTTTCTTAAATTTTTAATGTGTAAAGTTAAGGTTTAGAATGAATTTTTATATCCCCTTCCAAACATATAAAGACTTTAACATGCTTTAAGTCTGATCTCCCCCTCGCATCTTCTTTGTGTTTATTGCCTTGTAGTAGTCTGTCTTGGGTGTTTTTGTTTTTGTTTTTATTTTGAAATAATTTTAGATTCACAGGAACTTGCAGTTCAGAGTACAGAGATGTCCCATATGTACCTTCTGCACCGCTTCCCTTAAGAGTTAAATCTTATGAAACTACAGTGCAATATCTAAACCAGGAAATTGAACTGGTTCAGTGTGTGTGTATAGTTCTGTCACGTTATCACAGGTGCGGTTCCCTGCGGCCACCACCGCAATCAATAAATACAACTGCCCCATCATCACGATCACCTCCCTCCTATATTCCTTTAGAGTCTCATTCCCACCGCCACATCCCTCCCAATCCCTGGCAACCACCAAACTGTTTTCCATCTTAATAATTTTGTCATTTCGAGAACGTTATATAAATGTAACCATGCAGTGCGTGACATTTTCAGATCAGCTCTTTTCACACTATATAATGTGATCCATGGAAGTTGTTGAGTCTCAGTTCATTCCTTTATATTGCTAAGTAGTGTACCACGATTTTGCTTTTAATCCCTCAACATGTTTATTATCATCATTAATTATGTTATTTGCTATTAGTTATTATTTAGTTCTCTTAAATTTATTGATGTGTTTACCAGTTTCTCATTTACTGTTATTTCTTGCATCCCTCTACTTCCTTCTAAGCTCAGTTTCCTACTTTCTGAAGTCCTATAGCTCTTAGTAATTCTTCCAGTGCGAGTTTGTTACTGGTAAATTCTTTCAGTCTTTGCATAATCCAAAATTATCATCCCTCCCCACTTACTCTGAATGGTAGTTGAGGTGGATAAAAATTTCTAGGTTCAAAGTTATTTTTGAAGATATTATACCCTTATCTCCCGCCTTCTGTTGTTGCTTGAGAAGTCCACGGTCGCCGCAGTTGTTACTAATTTATAGGTAATCTAGCTGTCCCTCCTCTGCCACCCCACCTGCCTTGGTAGATTGTAAGATTTTCTTGTTGCCTTTTATGTTCCACAGTTTCAACACAATGTACCTAATTGTGGGTTTATTCTTATTTATCCTATTCTGGTCTCAGAGCAAATGTCACAATGAAGATTCATGACTTTAATGTATGGAAAATTCTTCGCCACTATTTCTTCAATATTTTCCATTTCCTAATATGCTTTTTTAAAAGTCAGGATTATTGAGGAATAATTTACATCCAGGAAACTTTACCTCATTTAGGCATGAAGTTCAGGGGGTAACCATCACCACACTCATAATATAGAATATTTCCATCACCCCCCAAATTTCCCATGTCCCCTTTAGAGTCAATCCCCTCTCTCCAGTCCTGCCCCTGACAACCATTCATCCCTGCAGTTTTGCCCTTTCCAGATTGTCGTATAAATGGAATCATAGAGAACCTAATCATTGGGTCTGGCTTTTTTTTTTTTTCATTTCACACACTGCACTTGATGTTCATCCATTTTGTTGCATGCACTTACGTATTTCTGAGTAGCATGTCATTGCAAGAATATACCACAGTTTGTTGATTCATTTACCAGTCAGTGGACGTTTGGCTTGATTCTTGGTGTGGAAGATAATGAAAAGGGCAGCTATAAACATTCATATACAGATTTTTGAGAGGCTATATGTTTCATTTCATAGAGTAAAAGTTTTAAATTTTGATGAAGTTCAATTAATCTAATTATTTTTAATGGATCATGCTTTTGTTGTCATGGCTAAGAACTCTTTGCTTAACCTTGTATTATGAAGATTTTCAACAATGTTTTCTTCTACAAATGTAATAGTTTTACACCTCATATTTAGATCTTTGATTCATATTGAGTTGATTATTTTTATATAAGTTGTGATTCTTCTTTTTTGCTATGAATCTCAACTGTTCCAAAATCATTTGTTGAAAACAGTATCCTTCATCCATTGAATTGCTTTTGTACCTTTGTTGAAAATCAGTAGGCCATACTTCCTTAGATACACTTGTGGACTCTATATTCTGTCCCATTATTTTATTGTATTTGATGCTATTGTGAATAGGAATTTTTAAGTTTCATTTTTGGATATTTCATTGCTAATATGTAGACGTAAACTTGACATTTGTGTGATGATTTTGGACCTGCAACCTTGCTAACCTCTTTTATTAGCTCTACTAGATTTTCTTTTTTTAATACTTGGAATTTTCTACATATAGAATTATGTCATCTGTAAATAAAAACAGTTGTATTTCTTTTTTTCCATTTGGATACCTTTAACTTTTTTTGTTGTTGTTGTTTTTGGCCTTGTTTCACTGGCTAGGTTCGTTAGTATGATGTTGAATAGACTTGATGAAAGCATCCATTCATGCCTTGTTCCTCATCTTAGGATGAAATCATTCAGTCTTTCATTCTTAAATATGAAGTTAGCTGTGGGTTTTTCATAGATGCTCTTAATCAGTTTGGGAAAGTTCCCTAAGAATCCTAGTTTGTTTAGAGATTTTATCATGAATGGGTGTTGGATTTTGTCAAATACATTTTTTTTTAATCTATAAAGAATACTGTGGCAGTTTGAGATTATTTTGTGAATCTCAAAAAGAAAAAGATTACGTTTGTAAACTAATCTATTCCTCTGGGTGTGATACTCTTTGATTGTATTAAATTTGGTTGAGGGTCATTTGATTATATTACTTTATGAGATCGCTTTAGGGCTTTTTATTGGACTAGGTGAGTGAGACATGACTCAGGCTGAGTCTCTGCCCCCTTGCTGGCTCTGATATAAACTGAGACACAAAGACGTACATACGGACAGACACAGGAAAAGGAAGCCACCTTATTTGATCCTGCCATGTAAGAGAGAGCACTACAGGATCACTTAAGCACTAAGCTCCAAGACAGAGGCTGGGCCCACAGAGCAGCTCAAGAGGAGATGAGCCCTACTATAGGCCTGATAGTTTACAGCTGAACTTGGGAAGAAAGTGGAACAGCCAATACTGATTTAGGGGGCCCAGAAAGAGACAAGCCCTATGCCTGGCTGCCCTCAGCTGAGCTCAAACGTCAGCAAAGATTGGTGGCCATCTTGATTCAACATGTGGCAGTTGACTTTGGTGAGAAAGCACCTCTGATGATGTCTTAATTTTATAGCCTAGGAACTGTAAGCTTTTACCCCAAATAAATCCCCATTATAAAAGCTAACCCATTTCTGGTACTTGCAATCGGCAGCCCTTTGGCAAACTAAAGCAAATACCATGCAATATTTGGTTTTCATTCTTTAAATATGATGCATGGTATTAATTGATTTTCATATGTTAAACCAATCTTGCATTCCTGGGATAAATCACAGAATAAAAACACACAGTCATGGTGTATAATTTGTGAGAGGCTGAATATACAAATGGACAATGATCAGCAAACTCTGACCCACTATCAGCAGTAACTGGACAGGAAACTCTGGCTTACTATCTGTAACATGCAGTCTAGGAAGTTGGCCATAATCCACAACACCCAGACCAGGAAGCTAAATCATGATGGTTTCTTTGGTCTTTAGTTATACAGAAATGTGTTGTTTAATTTCCAAATAACTGGGGATTTCCCAGATTTCTTTCTGTTGTTGATTTATATTTAATTCCATTGTGGTTAGAGAACATACTTTGTATGATTTCAGTCCATTTAAGTTTGTTGAGACTTGTTTTATGACCTAACATATGGTCTGTCCTGGAGAATGTTTCATGTGCACTTGAAAAGAATGTGTGTTCTATAGTGATTAATGGTGCATTCTAAATACGTCAAGTTGCTTGATAGTGTTGTTCAAGTTCTCCATATCTTTGCTGATTTTCTGTCTAGTTGTTCTATCATTTATTGAGTCAGTTATTGAAATTTCCAATTCATATTTTTAACTGTCTCTATCTCCTTCAATTCTCTCAGTTTTTGCTTCATGTATTTTGAGGTTTTGTTATTAGTTGCAATACATGTATAATTGTTATATCTTTCTGATATATGTATTGACTATTTTATCGTTATGAAATGTGTCCCATTAGATCTGTAATATTTCTTTGTTTCCAAGTTTGGTGGTTTTTTTTTTTTTTTGGTGGCTACTCTAGCGTGCTTTTTGTTAGCATGGACTATCTTTTTCTGTCTTTTTACTTTCTACCTTTTTGTATCTTTGAATTCAAGGTGTGCTTTTTGTAGACAGTATGCAGTTGGATCTTGCTTTTTAAATCCAATATGATGACCCCTGCCTTTTGATTAGGGTGTTTAGACCAACCACATTTAATGTTATTATTGATATGGTTGGATTTACATTTGCCATATTCCTATTTATTTTCTATGTCTCCTTCCCCTTTTGTTCCTCAGCTCCTGATTTACTGCTTTATAGTATGTTAGATAATTGTTTTGTTTCTTTTAATTCCTCTGTTAATTTTTTACTCTATTTTAATAATTATTTTCTTAGTGGTTGCTATAAGGATTTCAATATACATCTTAATTTATTATAATTTACTTCAAGTTAATATACTCTCAATTTTAGTAAAATATAGAAATTCTACTCCAGTACAGTTCTATTCCTACCCCCTTTTTACTACTGTTGTCATTTACAAACTACATCTCTCTATATTAAAACCCAACAATCCAATATATAATGTTATAACCATTGCTCTATATAATCAAATGTATTTTAAAGCAACTAAGGGAGGAAATGAGAAAAACATATTTATAACATCTTTTATATTAACTCCACAAATTTACCATTTCCTGTGCTTTTATTTCTTACTTTGAATTTGTGTTACTGTCTCTTGTCATTTCCTTTAAGCCTGAACAACTTCATTTATTATTTATTATAAGATAAGTCTGCTAGCAACAAATTCTCTGTCTTGGTTTCTCTGAGAATGTCGTTATTTTACATTCATTTTTGAAGGATAGCTTTGCTGGATATAAAATTGCTGGTTGATGTTTTTATTTTTCTTTCAGCATTTTAAATATGTTACCCCACTCCCCCTGGCCTCCATTGTTTCTGATGATGAGTCAGCTGTTAATCTTGTGGTTGCTGCAATGACAACTCCTTCTGCAATGGCTGCAGTTGGGACAATCCTTCCGTCCTGCCAGCCTCCTGGAATTCTGCCTTTGCAGTGCCTCTGAATCCAATCCCACACTTGTGGTGTCAGAGCTCGGAGAAACAATATAAAAGTGGCTTCCAGGTGGCACCAGAAAACCAGTGCTTCTGGGACTAGGGCTGGGATGGACTGCAGGTCTTAGGCAGGTGAGGGTGACCACATGCTGGCCAGATGCCCAGCCTCGTCCCGGTCTCCTTTGGACTACATGTCATTTTATCTTGCTCATTTCAAGAATTTCTCTTTTTGATTTTATGAAGTTTGGCTGTGATGTTTCTAAATGTGGATCTCTTTGTTTTTATCACAGTTGGAGTTTGTTAGAGCTTCTTGGATGTGTAAACTAGTGTTTTTATAGAATTTTGAAAGTGTTCAACCATTACTTCTTCAAAAAATCTGCCACTTTCTTGCTCTTCTCTTGTTCTAGGACTCCCATTACATGTATATTGGTGTGATTGATGTTTTCCCAGATATCTCTGAAGGTCTGTTCATTTATCTTGATCTTTTTCTCTCTGTTTTTAAGAGTGGATAATTTCTATTGATCTAAGTTCATTTATTCTTTCTTCTGCTATTTCAAGTCTGATGTTGAGCCCTGCTAAAGATTTTTTCATTTAAGTTGTTGAATTTTTCAACTCCAGAATTTGCATTTGATTCCTTTTTAAAAATTCTGTTTCCTTATTGAAAATCTCTATTTGTTGATTCATTGTTATCATACTTTCCTTCATTGTTTATGCATAGTTTCTTTTAGTTCTTTAAATATATATATATTTAAAGCTTCTTTGAAGTGTTTTAATGCTAAATCCAACATCTGGGAACACTCAGAAGTAGTTTATATTGACTGCTTTTTTACTTTCTGTTGGTCACAGTTTCTTTTTCTTTTCATGTTTCATACTTGTTGTTGTTGAAAACTGAACATTTTAGATAATATACTATAGCAACTCTGGTCTCTGATTTTTTATCTCCTGGTATGTTGCTGTCATTGTTGATTTTGTCTCTTTGTTTAGTATTTTGTTAGGGATAAATCTGTGATATTGGTCTCTTTGGTGGTGTGCAGCCACTGTGATTCTGCTCATTTTTTAAAAAAATTCTTGTTTTTCATTTTAGGCCTCAATTTTTAGGGGTTGCCTTTGTGCCTAGGCCATCCGGTGATTGGATAGAATTTGTGCTTAAATACCCTGAGTTAATAAGGTTTCATCCTCTGTTGTTGGTCTGTGTATTTGGCAAGGAGTGCATTCAAAGTTCAGGATGTTTTAAGTCTTCTATAGCTTTTCCTTTCTGCTGGGTCCTTTTGTATTTCTCTCTCTCTTTTTTTTAATATACTTTTTTTTTTAATTTAAAGAAACAGATTACATAAATGTTATACAAAAAATGTAGGGGATTCCCATATGCCCTGCTTCCTAGCCCTCCCACATTTTCCCACATCAGCAACATCCTTCATTAATGTGGTACATTTGTCACAATTGATGAACACATCTTGGAGCACTGCCACTAAATGATGATTATAGTTTACATTGTAGTTTATGCTCTCTCCCGCACACTTTTGCAAGTTATTACATGGCCTGTATCTGTCATTGAAATGTCATTCAGGATAATTCCCAAGTCCCAAAAATGCCCCCAAATTACACTTACTTTTCCGTCTCCCTCCCCTCAGAACCTCCTGTGGCCACTGCCTCCACATCCATGATAAAAGTTCTTCCATTGCTAGGATCACAACAAGTCTACAGTAGAACAACTGTAAGTCTGCTCTAGTCCTTTTGTATCTCTTATGTGCATGTGTGCATTTTCTGATTCAGTTTGGATTATGTGGATATCTTGTGCCCTCTCTGGTCTCTGCTACTCTTGATTTTGGTTATTTGCATCTTTGCCAGAAATATGCTTGCTCCAATGACAACTCTACCCTCAAGTTAGGAGGGCCATTGAGACTCTGCTCACCAGTTGTAAAGATTGTCACTTACACTGATAATGCTACTGAGTTTGTCTGTTGCCCATCACTACAGATTGATTGAGCTCCCTTTGACCACAATGTTGCAGCTGCTGGTCCTCAAAGTCTGCCCCACTCTCTCTTCTCTGTAGTTTAATTGATTTGCTATTAGTATTGATTAGTATTGCCTGTCCTAGAGTTTCAAATAAATATAATCATACATTACGTATTTTTTGTTGAGCTTTTTTTTACATAGCACAATTATATTGTGATTTATCCATGTAATTGCATGTATCAGTATTTCATTTTTATTTCAAAATTAGCAAAAATACTTTTAATGGAGACAAATCCCATAATTAATGATATGTATTACTTGTTTTTAACATAAATAAAATAAAAGTAGTATTTGCACCGCTATTCTGCGTCCGTAAAAGCCCATTCAGTAGGGCCCAAGGTTAATAATCCATATTCTGAGGTTAATCCAAATTCAGCCCAACTTTTAAAATCTAGACAGCATCTGACCAGCCGTTCTGGACACATGGCTCTTTATTTTTCTGATTAACAAAAAAAGTAAGACAAACTTGATGTAAATATTAAAATAATATAGAAATGTTTGAAATAGAAACATTTCTATATTAGAAATGTAGAAATGTTCCCTAATTTCCACACCCCCCTAAAGAGAATCATCATTTACAGGATTAACAGTTTAGTGTTTACTCATACAGATTTTTTTCTAAGAATATACTAACCTATTTGTGTGTATAAAGAGTTTGTATATTTATGCATATATATACACAGATACAGACCAAAATACACTCACACATATGTGCACAAGTATATAGTTATAAAATCTATCTAATCTACCTTTCTTCTTTTTATTCTACATCATTATCATTATCATCAACATCATCATATGTCTCTTCCTATCTGTATGCGTATATGTGTAGACTTTACATACTATTTAAATACTGGATTTCTTAATACCAATTTCTTACTGCCATTTTCTTGAAGATATCTTTTACATGAAGTATATACAGATATATTTTATTTATTTTAAAGAATGTATAGCAGTGCATTTTAATGGATACACTATAAGTTATGAATGTGCTAATAATGCATTAGAATTTTGATGTGATAATTTAAAATTTTCATATAGTAACCATTAACCAATTATATCCTCAAGAATGCATGGGCTTGTCAGTTTCCTCAAACTTTGTTAGCTATCTTATTAATCTTTTATATTTGAGAGTTTAGGTTTTGCATCTTTTCATGTTTATTGACCATTTGCATTTCTTCTTTTGTAACTAGCATATTCAAATTTGTTTCTCATTTTCTATTTAGATGATTGTCTTTGTTTTATTCATATGACCTCTTTAATGAATATTAAGACTTTGTGATATATGTTGCAAAAATGTTCTCTAGCTTGTCATTTTTTTTTTCAACCTATATATTTTTTTACAGATGTATTAAATTTTCACATCATGAAATTTATCATTAAATTATGCTTTTGGTGTCATATCTAAGAAAACATTGCCAAATCCAAAGACATGAAGATTTATCCTTGAGTTTTTTCCTAAGAGTTGTATAGTTTTAGCTCATATATTTAGGTCTTTGATCCATTTTGAGTTAATTTTTGCATATGTTTTGAACTGTCTTCTGGGGCCCGTTTCTCTCCAGCTCAGCTTCTCTGCTCTTCTCCACAAGGCCAGTTGTAAACTCTCAGGCTAACGGCTCATCTCTCTTCTTGGGGCCTCTGCCATTTCTATGGAGCCGTCACTTCCTCTGTGTTCTTCTCCTGTGTGTTTACTTCCCAGGGCTCCAGCTCAAAACTTTGTCTCATCTGCCTTGTTGTTTTCTCTGTCCTGACGTCCACTGATGTGTCCCAATCAAAGTCCTAGTCATAATTTAATCAAGTAAAAGTGAAACCTCTGAATTCAATACAATGTAAGGGTATCACTAGCCCAGAGGAACAGATCAGTTTACAAACATAATCAGTATTTCTTTTTGGAATTCATCAATAATATCAAACTGCCACAGGGGGTATTGCTATCTTACCAATATTAAGTCTGCTAACCATGAACATGGGCTGTCTTTCCACTTATTTAGATCTTAAAAAATTTTTTCAGCAATGTTTTATTGTTTTCAGTGTACAAGTCTTTCACTTCATTGGCTAAATTTATTCCTAAGTATTTTATTCTTTTTAAATACTATTGTAAATGGAATTATCTTCTTAATTTCCTTTTCAGATTGTTCATTGTTAGTATATAGAAATACAACTGAGTATTTTTGTGTTGATCTTATACAACTTTGCTGAATTCATTTATTAGTCCATTTTTTAGTGAATTCTATAAGATATTCTGTATATAATATCATGATATTTGTGAATAGAGATAGTGTTACTTCTTTTCCAATTTTGATGCTGCTTATTTCTTTTTATTACCAAAAATTTCTTCCCCTCAAGTACAATGTTGAGTAGAAGTGCTGAAAGCAGGCATCCTTGTCTTGTTCCTGATCTGAGGGGGAGATCTTCCAGTCAATAACCACTGAGTATGATGTTATTTATGGGTTCTTCATAAATGCCCTTTATCATGTTGAGTACAGTCCCTTATATTCCTAGTTTGTTAAAATTTTTTTCTATCATGAAAAGGTGTTAGATTTTGTCAAATGCTTTTCTTCATCAATTGAGATGATTATGTAGTTTTTTTCCTTCATTCTGTTAATATGGTGTATTACAATGATTGGTTTTTGTATGTTGAGCTACTCTTGACTTCCTGGCATAAATCCCACTTGGTTGTGGTGTAAAATCCTTGGAATATGCTACTAGATTCAGTTTGCTAGTATTTTGTTGAGGATTTAT
Source organism: Cabassous unicinctus (assembly GCA_029593785.1). NCBI lineage: Eukaryota > Metazoa > Chordata > Mammalia > Cingulata > Chlamyphoridae > Cabassous > Cabassous unicinctus. The sequence goes on along the minus strand of JAQZBX010025141.1, from coordinate 3,323 downwards.
GCATTTATAATTTATATGCACATTATAATTTATAATTTAAACTATACTCTGTAGTATTCTTTTGTTGTGGTGTCTTTGTCTGGCTTTGGCATCAAGGTAATGCTGTTCTTATAGAATGAATTAGGAATTGTTCCCTCCTCTTCTATTTTTCGGAAGAGCTTGACAAGGATTGGTATTAATTCTTCTTTGAATGTTTGGTAGAATTTACCATCTGGTCCTGGACTTTTCATTGTTGGGAGGTTTTAAATTACTGATTCAATCTCTTTAATTGTTAAAGGTTTGTTCAGATTTTCTATTTCTTCTTGAGTCAACTTGATTTTGTGTTTCTGGGAATTTGTCCATTTCATCTAGGTTATCTCATTTGTTGGTGCACAGTGTTCATGGTATTCTCTTATAGTTTTTTTGCATGTAAAGTTGCTAGTAATGTGTCAGTTTTCATTTCTGATTTTAGTTATTTGCATCTTCTTTTCTTGGTCAGTCTATCTAAAGATTTGTTAATTTTGCTCATCTTTTCAAAGAACCATTTCTTGGTTTTGGTGATTATCTCTAATGGTTTTCTGTTCTCCATTTTAAAAATCTCCACTTTAATCTTTTTTTTTTAAAAGATTTATTTCTCCCCCACCACCCACTGTTTTTTGTGCTCACTGTCTGCTATCTGTGTGTTCTTCTGTGTCTGCTTGTCTTCTCTTTAGGGGCACTGGGAACCAGTCCTGGGACCTTCCAGAGTGGAGAGAGGTGCGCACTCTCTTGTGCCACCTCAGTTCCCTGGTCTGCTGTGTCTCTTATTGTCCCTCTTCTGTGTTTTTTTTTTTGTTGTTGTTGCATCATCTTGCTGTGCCTGCTCTCTGTGCGGGCCAGCACTCCTGCATGGGCCAGCACTCCTGCACAGGCTAGCACTCCATGTGGGCCAGCTCGCTGTGCAGGCCAGCTTGCCTTTCACCAGGAGGCTCTGGGAATCGAACCCTGGACCTCCTGTATGGTAGATGGGAACTCAATCACTTGAGGCACATCTGCTTCCCTCCAGTTTAATCTTTATTATTTCCTTCCTTTTGCTAGCTTTGGGTTTAGTTTCCTCTTCTATTTCTATTTCCTTAAGGTATAAAGTTAGGTTATATTTTCTTCTTTCTATGTTCATATGTTTGTTTGTTTTACTGTCTATACATCTTTTTTTGTGTGTGTGAAGTGGCTGCTCAAATCTTTTGCCAATTAAAAAAATTGGGTGGTTTGTGTGCTTATAATTAAGTTGTAAGAATTCTTTATATATTCTGGACACAAATTATTTTTCAGGTATAGACATTGTGAATATTTTATTCCAGTTTGTAGCTTGTGATTTCAGGTGATTTTCAAGGAGTAAAAGTTTTAAATTCTGGGGAACAGATGTAGCTCAAGTAGTTGAGTGCCTGCTTCCCATGTATGAGGCCCTGGGTTTGATCCCTGGTACCTCCTAAAAACAAACAAATGAAAAAACCCAGTTCTCATTGGGGAGCAGATGTAGCTCAGTGGTTGACCACCTGCTTCCCATATACCAGGTCCTGGGTTCAATCCCCAGTACCTCTTTTTAAAAAAGCTTTAAATTCTGTTGAACTCCAATTTGTTACCTGTTTTTTAATGTTTAGTACCTTCAATGTCCCAAGTAAGTGTTACCTACTCCATGGTTGTACAAATTTCTCCCCTCTTTTCTTCTAGAACTTTTTACAATTTTATCTTTTAGAATTAAGTCTAAGATCCATTTTGAGTTAATTATTGTGATTGGTGTGAAGTAAGGGTTAAGGTTTGTTTATTTCCACATACATCTTTAATTATTTTAGTACCTTTTGTTCAAAAGAATATCAGTTCCTCATTGAATTACGTTGGAATGTCAGAACTCTTTTTTTTTTGTAATGTCTTGTATTGATATCAGGATAATGCTGATCTCAAAATAATTTGGAAAATATTCCCTGACAATCTGTTTTGTAAAAGAGATTGTGCAGGTTTGGCATTATTTCTTCCTTAAATGTTTGAAAGAATTCACCAATGAAACCATCTTGTCTTGGAACTTTTTGGGTGGCAATGCTTTCAATTATGAATTTGATTTCTTTAATTTATACAGGGATATTCAATTTTTATATTTTTTCTTTTGTCAGTTTTGGTATTTTTTGGTCTTTTAAGGAATTTATCTATTTTATCTAAATTGTCAAATTTATTGGCATAAACTTGTTAATATAGTTCTATTATTTCTTTAATGTCTGTAAGTTCTGAAGTGATGTCCCATTTTAGTTCCTGATATGACAATTTGTTTTTTTTTCCTCTTTTTTTTCCTTATTCAGTTAATCCATAATTGATCATTTTGATTCATCCTTTCAAAGAACTAGATTTTGGTTTTACTAATTTACTCAAGTGTTTGTCCACATATATTTTAAAGCAGTTTTATGGAGATATATTCACATATCATACAATCCATCCAAAGTGTCTGTATCTTATTTCGTTTATTTCTTCTATTAATCTTTATTTTCTTCCTCCTATTTAGAATGGGTTTAATTTCCTTTATTTTTCTAACAACTGAGGGTGGAAGTTCAGATAATTGATTTTAGAACTTTCTTTTCTAATATAAACATTTAAAGCTATACATTTTCTTCTATGCACCACTTTATCTTCATCCCACAAATTTTTAAATTTTTTATTTTCATTGCTTTTCAGTTCAAAATATCTTCTAATTTCCTATGTGATTTATTCTTTGACCTATAGGGTTTTCTTTTTAGAAGTTTAACTACCAAATATAGGGGGATTTTCCAGATATTTTTCTGTTGAGTTCTAATTCTCTTGTAGTCAGAGGACATACCCCGATGATGTCAATCCTTTAAATTTGCTAAGACCTCTTTCATAGTCTAGCATATGGTCTATTCTGGGCTATGTTCTATGAGATCTTGAGAAGGGTGTGTATTCTACAGTAGTTAGGTGTAGTTTTGTATAAATTTCAAAATTGATAATGTTGTTCCATTATCTACATCCTTGCTGTATTCCTATTTTTCTAATTACTAGAAGAGAAATGTTGAACTTTTCAACTATCATTATGTATATATCTCTTTCTCCTTTCAGTTATGTCAGGTTTTTCATAATGTAGTTTGATGCTCTTTTATTAAATTTGTACACATTGAAAATCATTATATCTTCTTTATGGATTGATTGTCTTGTTATTTAGAAATGTTCCTCTTCATCCCTAGCAATATATCTTGTCCTCAGGTCTACTTTCTCTGATGTTAATATAATCACTGCAACTTTCCTGTGTTAGTGTTTGCATGGTATGTCTTTTTATTTTTTTTATATAACCTTTTTTTTTTTTTTTT